>PDHQ01000390.1:0-28115 GCA_003339415.1 Ophiocordyceps camponoti-saundersi (nom. inval.)
TTATTATTATTATTATTATTATTATTATTATTATTATTATTATTATTATTATTATTATTATTATTATTATTATTATTATTATTATTATTATTATTATTATTATTATTATTATTATTATTATTATTATCTTTTTCTTTATTTAAGTTATTATTTAACTTATTATTATTATTACTATTATCCTCCTCCTCCCCCTCCCTGCCTTTTTTCTTATTATTATTATTATCCTCTTTATATTTATTATCTTTATCCTCTTCTTTATCTTTATTTTTATTATCCTTATTATTACTCGTATAATAGTAATTATACTAATAGCTATATAAATCTTAAATATAAAAGCTATAAGCCCCCGCTTAATAGCTATATAAGCGGCGGTAGCTAAAGAATAAGGTATTACTTTATTAGCCGTATTACCACTTATAAGGCCCCTAGGCAGGGAACCGCCTAGCAGCCTAAATTATTATTATATAAAAATAGCTATAGTAATATATAACCTTAGCGATTAGCTCTAAGGCTATCTCCCTTAAATAAAGGCGAAAAGATATATCGTAAAATATACTAGCTAAATAATAACGCTTTTTATCTTACTATATAATTAGTATATATCTAAAAGAGTATCTTATATAAAAAAAATATATATACTAATTATAAAGTAAATAAACTTTATATATACCTTAGTATTACTATTAAAGGTAATTATTACTATATTATTAATAAGGGGCAAGTTACTTAAAGCTATTATAATAAATATAATTATTATATAACTACTTATTCTTTTTATTTTTCTTATTCTTTTTATTCTTATTTATTATATAAAGAGGCGGCTATACCTATAGCTATAGCTAATAATAATAATAATAGTAATAATTATAATAATAATAAAAGTATTATTATTATAGTTATTTTTATAAAAGATAAAGAAAGGGAGAATTTTTCATTTATATAAAACGAAAAGAAAAAGGCTTCTTATAATTAGCAGGGCCTGCTAGCTATAAATAATAGCTTAAAAATTTCTATCGCTTAGCACCTTTCTTTATACTTTCTCTCTCTTATACTTTTAGCTATAGCTATAAATATTACTTTATATAAACCTTTTAAGTATTATAATAATAACCCTTTTAAGCGTATAAAGCTAATATATTACCTTTTTAAAAGTAACCTTTCTTTCCCGCTATATAAGTACCTCCTTATATAAGTAAGCTATATATAATACTTTATAGTTTATAATAGCTTATACTATAAATTAATTTTAACTATATAATTATTATTAAGAATTAGCGATACTATATACTTATTAAAAAAGCCGTATAATATATTATAAAGAAAAACTATAAATATTAAGGTATTTTATAATACCTTAATAGCCTTATATTATCCTTATAGCTTTATACTTTATATAGCTTACCTAAGTTATAAGGACCTTTTATATAAGATCTTTCTAATCCTATAACTCCTTACTTTACTCTTTATATTCCTTACTATTACTTTATATATTTAATTAGGTATTTAAATAGCTACCCTTTTTATATATTATATATAAGAGGGCATTGCGATAATTTACTTCTTTTTAGGACCTCCCCTTAATACTAGTATTAGATAGGTTATCTAATAAGGTTAAATTAGCAGAGGCGTTATAAGTAAATAAATAATAAAGTAAGTAAGCTTATAATAGCTTTATAATTAAAAGCTTTATTAAAGTTATTATAATCTTAGATTAAACTTATAAAAAGTATAAGTAAAAGCGTTTTTTTATAAATAGTTAGTTTATAGCGTAAAGTAAAGTAAGCTATTATTTTATTTTCCCCGCTATTATAAGGGTAATAAGGGGTTATAATTATAAGAGTATTATAAATATAAAGAAACTTATTAAGGCTAATTTTATTATTATAAAGTAAGTTAAAGTATTATTAAAAAACTTTAAAAAGCTTTAATAAATTTATAAAGCGATGCTAGTTTTTAATTAGAGTAGTTTATTAGTAAGGTATCCGGATAACTAGCTATATTTCTAAAGCCTTCCCTTTTTAAAGTTTTAGCAAAGCTTTTATTTTTTATAAGAATAAGCTTTTATAGTTTATACTTAAGTAATAAAAAAAGATTAAAGGAATTTAAAAGGGATATAAGTAAAGTAAAGCTAACTTTATATAGTAATTCTCTAAAAAGAGGAGTAAGTATAAGCTATAAGGTTTTTAATATAAAAAAGTTAATAGCTATAAATAGCGCTATAAAATAGGAAAATATTAATAAAGGGGATAAAGGTTTTAGACTTAATATAATAAGAAGGGGTAGCTTAGTATATCTTTAAGATAATATAAAAGTATCTTAACTAAATTATAGCTAGCTATTAAAAAATAAGGTATTTAATTTCTTTACTTAGCGGAGTTAAAGTAAAGTAAATTATAGCGCTAAAAGCGATTATAAATTAAATAATCTTAGTATAAATTTCCTTTACTTAGAAAAATAAAAAGCTTTTAGTAAAGATTATAAGCTTAGTTAGCGCTAGCTATTAGTAAATAAGCTTTTTTATAAAGTAGTAAAAGTAAAGCTTTAATTAAAGTTTATTTTAAATCTAAACCCTAAATATATATATTTTTTATATTAATTAGATAATATTTTTATTAAAGATTAGCGGAGTTATATTAATAAAATAAGCTTTTATAAAAAAAAGAAGCTTATTTTAAAATAGCTAAAAGGTTATTTTTTACTCCGCTACATAATTATAATAAAACTTTTAAGCTTATTTAAGCTAATAATAAACCCAAGTAAAAGTACGCTTAATATTAAAAATATTAATATTATTTATAAATCCGAGAATAAGTATATTAGTTACTTATTTTAAGCGCTTATAAAAAAATAAAATATATAAGATTAATAATACCGAAAAGAGCGGGAAGCTTTAAAAGACTTTAATAAAGATAAGGAAAAGGTTTAATAGTTTATTATTAACTTTTAAATAGGAGGTATAGTTAAAAAAATAAAAGTAAAGGAAAGCTATAATTTATCTAAAAAAGCTAAGGGAGTTAAGAATATCTATTAGCTTAAAGTATAAAATATAATTAAAAGCGCCTATTATATCTAATATTAAAAAGGAAGCGGAGCCTTAAAAGCTTTAAGTAATATAAAAAGCTTTATTAAAAGGAGTAAGGCGCTATTAATAAACTAATTAAGCTAGTTCCTTATCTAACCTTATAATAAAACTCTTATAAACTCCGCTATATAAAATATTTTTTTATAATTATAATTTTAAAGATTTTATTTATAATATAAAGGAGGAAAATAAAATAACAGCTATTTAAAGTTTAATAAAGTTCTAAGCTTTTACTTACTTTTTAAAAAATTATAATAATAAAAGTTTAATATTAAATAAAAAAAATTTATAAATAATATATTTTTAAAAAACGTTAATTAAGATTATTATAAGAAGTTATTTATAACCTTTTAGGAAGCTAATAAGGATATTATTAAGCTTAGCGGATTTTTATAATATAATATTAAAAAGAGTAAAGCGGACTTTATTTTTAATAACTTAGAAAGGGATATTTATTAAGGGGAAAAGGTTAAAGATAGGAAAGTATAAGGTATTTTCCGGGGAATAAGGAAAGAACTTATAAGCTAGGAGCTTTAACTTTTTAAAAAAAGATAATTTAAAAGCGGAGTTTATATCTTATTAAAATATATATATATATATATAAGCTTTAAAAAAGCTTAGCTATAAAGTTTTACTTACTAGGTTATAAATTAGATAATATTATATAAATATTATTAATATACGCTTATATATATAATTTACTAGTAAGTATATATACTAAGCTAGCTACTAGATATAATATATAAAAAAGAGAGATAAGCTAGTTACTAATTATAAGATTATAAAATAGCTATTATAAAAAGTATAAGTATAAGTAAGAGTTTTTAAAAAATTAAAATAATAACTATAAAAAAACTTAAATTATTACTTAAAAGAATACTAAGCTAATTATATAGCTAAAAGCTTAAAGAAGATTTCTTAATATAATCTTAAAGGTATTTACTTAAGAGGATTTTATAGTAATTTCTATATATATTAATAAAATAGAGATTTCTTAGTATATAGTGATTTTTTAGTATATAGGGATTTCTTAGTAAAATCCGGAGATTTCTAAAAGTATATTTTAATATTAAATCTAGTAAGAAATCTTAGTAAAATCTTAAAAGTTATTATAAAGAAATCTTAAGAGGAAATCTTAGTAATTTCCTAAGTATAAAAGTAATAAAATTTCTTAGAGAAATCTTAGTTAAATATTATAAAAAGTTAAGCGATTTATAAAAGTATTATTATACGTTTTATATTACTTCCCCGGGCCGGAAAAGAATTCTAATAGCTTTATTAACTCCTTATATTATTTAAGAAATTACTATTATACTTAAAAGCTTTATTATATTAACTCTAATAACTATATTTAATTATAAATTAAGAAATGTTATTAAGGATCTATATATAGAGAACTAAATAAATTTATATAAAGTAAGAAAGAAATAAAAAATAAAATAAAAATAATAAAACAGAATTATAATATATATTAAATATATATAGAAAAATATATATTAAGAATAATAATAATTTATACGCTAATATGCCTTATATAGCTTAAAACTATCTTATATATATTTTAAGAGGGGGAAAAACTAAAGAACCTAGAGTAAAATACTCCCTTTAAGCGTTACTTTAGCTTTAAGTTAAACCTTACCTATACTAAGTACTTTATATATTTAATAAGTTAGGTATTAACTAATAATTTAAAAGCTAATATTTCCCTTAAAGCGGACTTTACGGTAATAAGAATATATATAAACTAAGTTTAATATAAAGTTTATATAGCTTACTTATCCTTTTAGCTATTATTATTACTATAAACCGAATCTTTATATTTAATTAAAGCGGCCTTAATAATCTAATTTATTAAGGCTTTATTAGTATAGCTTAAGTATATATAAAAGTTTTATTATTTTATAATAAACTTTATAATAGCTAATTTTAAAAAATAGCTAGATTATTATAGCGGAGCTGCGGATAAGTATAGAGTTAGAGTTAGAGAAAAGGATATTATTATATTCACTTTTTAATATTTCCGCTTTAGCTATTACTAATTTCTAGTTAGTGCTAAAAGGGGAGGAGGGGTAATATATATAAAGCTTTAGTTTATAAACCTCTAAGGTTAGGTAATATATATATCTTTCGCTTAGTCTTATACCGCTATTATTTTAAAATAAAGTTTACTTTACTTAAGGTAAAACTCTTAATAAAAAGTATAATAATATAGTTTTTTCCTATAAGCTATAAGGTAAGTAAATTTACTTTTTATATATAAAGTAGTAAAATATTTACTATATTATAACTTTATTATATAGTATTTAGTAATATATTTAAGTTAGTAATATTTAAAATTTTATTAAAGTTAGACTTTTAGCGTATATAGTTTAGCGTTAAATATTTCTATTTATATTATTATACTTTTATTATAAATTTAGTTTATATTTATTATATTACTAATAATAATTATTAGAAAACTTTGCTAAGTTTTAAAATAATATTTTTATATATATAATTATATTATTAGAACCTTATTTAATAATTTAATCTTTTTTAAAAGGCTTCCTTACCGCCTTATTATAAGGCCTGCGCTAATATCCCTTTTATAATAAGAGTATAACTTTCGCTAGTTAAGCGTGCTTTTTCTCTAAAACCGGTATAAAGCTAGGAGCTACTTTAGATTAAACTAAAGCTTATAAATAATATTTTAAAATATTACTATAATATCGCCGCTAAGTAATTTCCTTATTATAAAAGCTTAGCCTTATTTATAAAGTTTATAGTTAATATTTATTATAGTTACCTTAAAGCTTTAAACTTAAAGCGAAGTAGCTATAAAATTAAACTAAATTATAAGCTATTACTTATATTACTTAGAAATTTACTTTTCGATAGTTTTCTCTAGCGCTTTAGCTATAATTATAGCTTATATTAGAGAAATTCCGCTCCCTTAAAATTATAGAAATAAAAAGGAAATTACGGCTATAATAGCTAAGGAGATATTACTAACTAATAAAGTTAGAGTCAGGGGGGCATTTTCTTAGACCTTTTTAAACTCCGCTACTTATTCGATAATTACTTATATAAAGATAAAAGTATCTTCTAAAATAATCTTATTAATATTTACCTTAGCTCTTAATAAGGTAATAAGTATAGTAAATTTATAAATTTAAGATTATTATAATTTAGAGTAAAGCTATATTTCGGGTAAAAAATTTTCGCGGTTACGATTAACTTTTATAACGTTACCCTCCCTTATAAAGTCGCTTTAAGCGCGGCTAGCTATTATTATAAGGTAATAAAAAAAGCGAAGTCCGCTTATAATATAAAAATAAGAAATCTATATCCGCGTTATTATAAGCGTAGAATTTATAAAATATATAAAAGTTAAAAAATATATATTATAGTAAGAGGTATTATAATATTAAAAAAAAATAAGAATAAGAAAAATATAGTATAATATATAATTTAAAAAAATAAAATAAAGGAAAACATTTTATTATTTTTATTATTTAAATATATAAGTTATAATAATAATATAAAAGCAAATATAAATAATCTTACTATAAATAATATAAAAGATATAATTTATAGCTTTAAGTATAATATACTTTATAAAGATAGAGGCGTTTAAGAAGTTAGGAATAGTAGCTAAGTTAACTATATTATAAATAGTTTAATTACTTATTTTTAAGTATATATTATAAGTAGTTTATAGCGAATAAGCTTTATATAGCTATAAAGTATTATAGCTAATATTCTTTTTTTATTTATATTATATAAAGTATAAAAATAAAAAGTATATAACTAGTATTATATTATAAAAATATTAAATAATATTATTAAAAGTATATTAATTTATAAGGTTTTTATTTAAGCTTAGTTAATATAAATATTATTATATATTAATAGTTAAATAATTTTAAAAATTTATTATATATTAATAGTTAAATAGATATAATAGCTATTATATATTAATAGTTAAATAGCGTAATGCGTGCTTTTTATATAAAGCGCGTTATTAACGTATTTTTCTATTATAATTAATATTAATATTATATAAAAAGCTAAGGAATATTTTAGTTTATTATTATATTAATAAAAAGGTTAGTGTTAATAAGTTTAATAATTATAATATACTTAGTATTATTTAAAAGTTTAACTAATTTACTAGTTTAGTTATATAGTTTTTTAATAATATTATTAAGAGCTATTTTAACTAAATTTAAAATATTAAAAATTAGAATATTATAAAGATTTATAGTTATTTTATTTCTAATAATATCGCTCTAAGTTAAAAAAAGTATATAATTAATAATAATAGCTAGAAGTAAAGTAATAATACCTTTACTAAGTAGATATATTTATTTATTTATATAAATATAAGAGTCCTAATAGTTTTTTTCGTAAAACTTTAGAATTTTGCTTAAATTATTAAGCGCCGATTTCTTATTAATAAATATAGCGACTTTATTAATATTAAGCGATATATTCTTAAAAATAGGGGTATTAAGTAAAATAGGTATTAGGATAGGGAAATTAATAATCTATTCGTTACTAATAATAAATATTTTCGCTATATAGCTTAAGCTAAGAGAAAGATTATATTTACTAAAGTATTTATTAAAATAAGTTACTTAAATTAAAGTAATATCTATATCTTAGAATATTAAAGCTTACTTATTATAATATATTATAAAAAAAGTAAGCGAATATTTAATAACGTAAACTAAACTATTATAATAAATTATTAAAAAGTTAATATTAGCCTTTTTAACTTTTTTAGCTTTTAAAACTTTTTAAAATTAAATTATAGTTTAAGAAATTATAATAAGAGTTATAAGCTATTAAAAAGCGGAATAAGTTTACTTATTAAGGGTTTTGAAAACGCTTTATTAAGTTAAAGTAAAAAGAGTAATAAAACGCCTTATTAAGGGTTTACTAAAAATAGAAGCTACTCCCTTAACCTAAGTCTCCTTTTTTATAACTATTAATATTATTCTTTTTACTTTATTAAGATAATTAGTAAAAGAAATAATAGCTAAGATTCTCTTAATCTTTTTTAACGTTTCTAACTTTTAATAAACTTACCTGCTAGCTAAGCTCTTATTATAATCTTTTATAATTTCTAATAGCGTATATATATTATAATAGTTTTTTCTAAGTTATTTAAATTATAGAAAGATATTCCCTTTAATATTAGTAAGGGAGTGCGGTAAAAGAGGTTAGGTATAGCTTCTTAATAAGGTAGCCGGTATTTTAAAAGTAAAGCTAGCAGTAAAAAAAGATACCGCGGTAGTTTATTAAATAAAATATTTTAAAGCTATAATCTTAGAATTATTAGGTAGAGAGTAATTAGAGTTAGCGTTATTAAAAAGCGAGTATTTAAAATTATAATCTTTATTATTAGGGAGTCTTTCTTTATTTACTTATTTCTTCGCTTTATTATTA
The DNA here is from genome assembly GCA_003339415.1 of Ophiocordyceps camponoti-saundersi (nom. inval.). NCBI lineage: Eukaryota > Fungi > Ascomycota > Sordariomycetes > Hypocreales > Ophiocordycipitaceae > Ophiocordyceps > Ophiocordyceps camponoti-saundersi. The sequence continues at coordinate 8,516 of PDHQ01000390.1, forward strand.
ATATAATAAATATAATTATTTAATTTACTAAATAATAAATCGTAACTTTCTTCTTATAAAGCTTATTTTTAAGTAATAAAAGTTATATAATTATTTAATTTCTAGTTATTAAATTTATAAGTAAGTAACTTAAATAAATATTAAAGTTTAGTAAGGTTTCTAAATAGCTAAATAGCTCTCTTAAAGCTTTTAAATATAAGTATAAGGGGAGTATAAATTATTTACTTATAAAATAACTTATAATATATCTTATTATAAGAATAAGAAAGATTACTATAAGGAGGATTAATCTTAAGTATAAAGAAAGGGAATAATATAAGGAAAATAAATAAAATTAGAAAATAAAAGGGAATAATTATAAGGGAAATAAAGACTAATATATAAGAAGATATAATAAAAATAGGTAATATAGAAGGGGATAAGAGAGAATAAATAAGAGAGAGAGGAAGTAAGAGAAGAAAGGTAAGAAAATATAAGGAAATCTAGTATAAATAGCGACGCGTTAAGTTAATTATTTCCTAAAAATATTACGCGTTTATTACTAAGTAACTTATTTACCTTATTTTAATAGCTAGTACTTTTTAAAAGTCTTTATATATTTTTTCCTAGTAATTTCTAGCTTAGCTTTTAACTTATCTTTTTCTTTCTTGAATTCTTTAATTATTTCCTTTTATTAAAAATCTTTCTTAGCTACTTACTAATTATTATTATTTAAGTATCTTTTTTAATATATAAGGTACTTTATTTAAGTAGCACCTCGCCTTTTTTTAACTTTTCTTTTATTAAGAATTTATTCGATCTTATAATTATTAATATTAAGCTTAAAGCTAAGTTATTCTTTTAAAATATTAGCTAGTTAAAATTATATAATTAATATAATAAAATAGATATTTATAAATTTATTAAAATTTAATTAATAAGCTAGATAACTAATTTATTTAATTATACGGAAAAGCTTAGTTTACTATTCCGAAAGCTTCGCTACTTATCTATTAAGAATTTAATATCTTTTTTTAAATTTTAGCTAAACTTAATTGCTAAGCTTAAACTTAAGCTTCTAATATTTTTTATTATATTATCTTTCTATTATAGCTTAAATATAAGTAATAAAAATAACTACCTTATCTTTTAATATTTTCTTAAATTTAGGGGAAGCTTAATTATTTAAATAATAGAAACTATTATTTATCCGGAATCTAATAAATAATTTACTTAGCGTAGTCTTAATAATTAAGGAGAAGGAGTTATTAAGTAAAAACTAAAAAGCTAGTAAGGCGTTAATTTATTATTTTATTAGGAAATTAATAGCGAAGAATTTAAAAGTAATTTTAATAGTTTAGTTTTATCTTTTAGATAAACTATTAGTTTATAAGTAATATATAGTTAATATTAAGAGTTTAGTGCTAAAAGCGGATTATAAGGTTTTTTAAAGCTTAAACTTAGATTTTAATTAAAGATAATTTATTATAAGAGTATTTAGTTATAATAAGTAAGCTTATTATATAGCTATTAAGCTTATTTTTTAGCGGTAAAGTAATTATATTTAAAGGTTAAAATATATATTTTTAAGAACTTATTAGTAATAGTAAGAAAAAGATTATAAAACTTTCCTTTAAGTTTAAACTAAGGTAATATTATAAGAGTATTTAGTTATAATAAGTAAGCTTATTATATAGCTACTAAGCTTATTTTTTAGCAGTAAAGTAATTATATTTAAAGGTTAAAATATATATTTTTAAGAACTTATTAGTAATAGTAAGAAAAGGATTATAAAACTTTCCTTTAAGTTTAAACTAAAGTAAGTTTTCTAAAAAAACTAAAACGAGTTTAATAATAAAGTTTATTATAATTATATAAAAAGGAATTATTAAGAAATAAATAGGAACTATTTCCCTAAAAGAAGCTTATTTATTAGTTTAATTTTATTTATAAATATCGTATTTATTTATAAAATTATTAATTTTCTTTTTTAGTTAAGAAATAATAAAATTAAAAAAAAGTTTAGCTTATATATATTTTTAACTAATATAAAATTTATAAAAGTAATACTTAGAAATAATTTCTTTAGCGTAGTTTTTAGGAATATAAAGTTATTATTAATTATTAATATTTTTAAGATATAATAAGCTATTTACTTAGATAAAAGCGAGTTTTTCCTAAAAGTCTTTATTTTTAAGTTACTCTAAGATTTTTAATTATTATATATTAAAAAGATATTTTCTATAAATCTTATATTAGAAGGTATTATTAAAAATAGCTTTTAAGGAAATAAGTATATAATTTAAATTAATATAATCTTTTTAGATATTTTTAAGTTCTCCTTATCTTTTTTCTAAGATTACTTTTAAAAGGAGGCGTAAAATAGAGTTTATAAGAATATTAAAAATATATTAAACTTTAAAAAAATATTAGCTTAAAAACTAAGAAGTAAAAGTAAGGTAATTATTACTCCTTATATTAATAATAAAAAGAGAGGTTTACTTTATAATTATTAAAATTATAATATAATTTAATTTATTATAATTTTTAGTTTTTAAGTTTTAATTAAATAAGTTTAAAGTTTATAGTAAGCTTAAACTAAGTAAAAGATTTTAAGTTTAGTTAGCTAATATTTAATTTTAGCTAATTTAAGTATATAATTAAGATAATAAATAAGTTTAATAAATTATTAAAGCGGAGCTAAAAATAATCTCTAAGATTCCTTATTATTAATATAGAAAAAATAAGCTATAAAACTATTCTTTTAGAAAATATCGATTTATAAAAAAAGTTAATAATTAGGAAAGAATTAACTAAGAGTAGCGTTATTATAAAAGGTATTAGTAATATTATTAAAATAATCGGTTTCTTTTTTTATTAGGATAATCTTAGGTTAGGAGGTAAAGGTATTTTTTTTAATTTAATAATAAGTGCTTTATTTTCCTATTTTTTCGGAATATTATTATTTTATATTTTTAAAAAAGGTTAATTTATTATATAAAATAAGGAATAAAATATCTTATCTATCTAACTAATCTAATTTACTATTTAAAATATTATAAAATATTAGGAAACTTAATATTTTATAAAGCTTTTACTTAAAATTAAGTATTTATTAGTGCGAATTTATTAATATAATATTTTAATATTTTTATAAATAAGTAATAAAAAAATAATTTAAAAGTAAAAAGGGAAAGATTTATACTAATAAAAAGATTAAATATTATAGTTAGATATTTAATATAATCTTTTAAAATATTAAAGAAAATTACTATATTATTAATATATTTAATAGCGTATATTTTATATAGTTAGAGAATATAATTAATAAATCTTTATATATAAGTAAGCGAATTTTTATACCTTATAAAAGTAATTATAGCCCTTTTTAATCCGCGGTAGGAAATAATCGTAAACCGCTTTTAGTAATTTAAATAGATAAGAAGCTAATAAAAAAAGCTTTAAGTATTAATAATAGAAATAACTTTTTTACTTATTAACTTATAAATTATATCTTAAGGGAGAGATATTAGATATATATTAAGAATAGCTATGCTATTTAAAGCTTATAAGTTATTAATAATATATAGTTTACTTTTTCTTTAAATAATAAAATATAAGCTTACGAAAAGTAAAGCTTTAAGCGCCTTTTCTATTTTACCTTATAAATATATATTATTATACTTTTTATTAAGGAAATCCTAATTAAGTTTATTTAATAAATAAAGATATAACTTAAGTTTTTTCTTATATTAATTATTAATAAGGGGGATTTTTAAATATTATTCTAAGGGTAAATTAATTAGTTTAAATTCTTCTATAATTTTAGAAAGAAATTATATAGCTATTTTACCTTTCTATATAACTAAGGATTAAAAGTATAAATTTTAACGCTATATTTTCCCTTAATTTCTAAAATATTAGGTATCTTAGAGATACCTAATTAGTATAGTTAACTTAAATCTAAAATATTAATAAAAGGTAAGTTAGTATTAGTTTTATTAAATAATATTATTTAGTTTAAAAAAGAGTTTAGTATTAATTACTTATTAAGGTTATCTAAGAAGTCCCTTTTTATAATTTATTAAAAGATTATAAAAGAGAATTAATCGTTAAGATTTAATATAATACTAACTTTTTTTTTATTTAAAGAAAATTAGCTTATTACTTAAGTTAAAAATAGTTAAATAAAAGTAATAATAAATAGTTAAACTAAAGAGAAAATAAAAATTAGGAAAAAAAATAAAATTATAATTTTTAAGAGGATTTTTAATTAGTGCTAAATTATACTTATCGAAAAAGGAGGGATTATTATTATTAAAATAGCTATTATATATCTATAAATAGCTAGTCTTCTATAAGTAAAATAATATTCGATATATATTCCTTTATAAAGTTAAATTTAAAGCTTTTATTAAAGAGCGACTAGAAGCTAAAAAGGAATGCCTGCCTATTCCTTAGTAAGTTATAGCCGAAACCCCTCTACTATATATAAAGGTATAGGCAAAAGAGTACGTAATATATAAGTCCCTTATTCTTTATATATCGGGCATTATATAGGCTGTCGCAGTCGAACTGCGATATATAAGTAACTGTAACTAGGCGTAGCCTAGTCCTTTATAGCTTTTATCGAAAGTTAAGAATATTAATTTTATAAAAAATTAAGAATCCTTATCCTAATAAAACTCCGGTAAGAAAATACTTTATAACTTTAGCGCTAGCTTTAAATTTACTAAAGTAAAATTTACTATTAATTTTACTAATAATATAAAAAGTAAAAATAGTTAAACTATAAGTTAAGGCTAATCTAATATTATTTAAGCTTTAAATTATTATTAAATTATAATTAATATTATTAAACTTATTAAGTAAGCTTTTCCTAATAAGGGATTTATTTACTTTAATATTAATATATATTCTTATAGCGTTAAAAGGTTTTTTTTTCCTAAATATTAAAATCTTTATATAGGAAAAATAAGAAACTTATTTTAAAAGGAAATTAGTTATTTATAAAGTAGCTTTAATAATAAAAAGGTTTTTAAGAAAAAAGTCTCTAATAATATTAAGAGGTTTTATCTTATATTTTTTAAAATTTAAAATAAAATAATATAAGTTATTAGCTAGTTATTTATTTTTAGATATTTTAAAGGAGTTATTTTCGCCTTTTAAAAGCTATTTTAAGATATTAAGGATAGTATTATATATTTCCGAAAAGATAGTAAAAACTCTATTTATATTAAGGTTTTAATTTATAAATTTATAAGTAAAGTTAATAAGAATAGGATTACCTTTTAAGCTTTCTTTATTTTTCTTAAGGAAAAGGTATTTTATCTTTATTTTAAATTTAACGTTTTTATTAAAAAGTTTCTAAGTATTATCTATTAGCTTCTTAGAGGAGTTATTTAGTTTATATTCTAATTAGTAGTTTAGATTTTACGGAGATTTCTCCTTAAAACTATTTACTTTATATTTTTATTAGGGTAACTTACTAAAAGCTATATATTAAGTAACGTTATTTTAAAAAATACCTTAAGTTCCTTTAATTAGCTTAGTTTAGAGGTTTAGAATAAGTTATTTATATTTATATATTTTGTTATTTTAAGTATCTTCGCTAGTTAGCTATTAGAAAGTTTCTTAAAGAAAAATATTAAGTTAGGAAAAAATAATTATTAATATAAATTATTTAGGATAAAAAGCTACTTAAGCTATTCTTTTTATTTTTAATACTTATAATTTAAAATCTTTCCTAGTAAGTATATTTTAAGATATAAAGCTTTATTTTTATATAATAAAAGCGGTAATATTAAGTTAAATAGTAAACTTTTTCTATAAGGCTTTTACTTATTTTTAAATTTTAAAACTAGGAAGAGTAAGTTCTAATCTAATCTAAAAGTTTAGATTTTTATAATATTATTTTATAATATAACCTTTAAAAAAAGGGAATAAGTTATATAAGTTTATTTATATAATCCTTATTTTAAGCTATAACCTACTTTAAAGTATCTATAAATTAGTTAATACTCCGGTAAATAATAGTTTAATTAGTTTCTTTAATTTAATTAAAAGTAATATTAGAAATATTAGCTAGTTTAAATTATTTAATATTTTTAGCTTATAGCTAAACTTATTATTTAGATAGTTTTTATAAGTTTAATTAATTATATAAATTTAGATTATTATTTAGCTTTAAATTTAAGTTTTAAGGATAGATATAATAAGAATAGAGAATACTATTAATTATCTAAGCTAGCTTTTCCTTTTTTATAAAAAGTAGTTAAGGTTTTTTCGAATTAAACGATAATATAAGAGGATTTAGAAAATATTACTTCCCCGAAGTATTTTTCCTTAAGGTAAAAGGTTCCCTTTTTAGAGAGGATTCTTAAGGCGTAGAGGTTTTTTTACTTTTATCTAGTAAAGAGAACTCTTCCTTTTCCTTACCTTTATCTTAAAAGGGGTTTTCATTTATATTTTCTTCTTAAAAGGGGATATTAGTATTTTCCTTACTTTTTTCTAGTAAAGTAAGTAGCTTACCTTTTCCTTTAATATTACTTATAGTTTAAAAGTATTCTTAAATAAGGGGTAGCTAGTTTTTTAAAAGAATTCTAAGTAAGTAAAAGGTATTATTAAATATATATTTTAGTTAAGTTACTTATTTAAATAGTTAATCTTAGTTTATAACCGCGTTTAGATTAGTTAAGAAATATTTAATTATAGTAAGTAACTTAGTTTCTTAAAAATTATCTTAATATAATAAATATTTTCTAACTAGCTTTATTTCTCTATATTATAAAGGAGGAAATTTACTTTTAAAAAGGTAAAATTTCTTTACTATTTTATAAATATTAAAAATATAAGCTTTTTTTTTCCTAGCTATAACTTTTTCTTCGATTACCTTAAGAAGTTTAGGAGTAAAGAAATAATATATAGCTAAGGTTATATTATAAATATAATAAAGCTTTTTTCTAAGCTAAAAATCTACGCTTATAAAGTTATTAGTAAAAATATTTTAAGTTTAACTTATTACCTTAATAGCTAGAGATTTATAAGTTAATAAAATATAAAATTATTACTAGTTAATATACGCTTATATATATAATTTACTAATAAGCGTATATACTAAGCTAGCTATTAAATATAATATATAAAAAAAGAGAGATAAGCTAGCTATTAATTATAAGATTATAAAATAGTTATTATAAAAAGTATAAATATAAGTAAAAGTTTTTTAAGAATTAAAATAATAATTATAAAAAAATTTAAATTATTACTTAAAGGAATATTAAGCTAAATATATAGCTAGAAGCTTAAAGAAGATTTTCTAATAAATTCTTAAAAGTATTTACTTAAGAGGATTTTAGGGTAATTTCTATATATATTAGTAAAACGGAGATTTCCTAATATATAGTAAGTTTTTAGTATATAAAGATTTCCTAATAAAATCCGGAGATTTCTAAAAATATATTTTAATCCTAGATCTGGTAAGAAATCTTAGTAAAATCCTAAGAGTTATTATAGAGAAATCCTAAGAGGAAATCTTAGTAATTTCCTCAGCGTAAAAGTAATAAAGTTTCTAAGGGAAATTTAAGTAAAATCTTAAGGGGGGAAATCTTAGTAAAATATTATAAAAGGTTAAGCGATTTATAAGGTTATTATTATACGTTTTATATTAATTATAATATATAAAATAAACTTATAATAAGAGGGGAATACCTTTCCTAGTTATAAGGGCTTACTACTTAATAATAAAGATTCCTTTTTATAAAGCTAGTATTTATTAAAAGTTTTTAAAGTAAGATATTCTAGTAATATTCTTATAGCTAGCTTTTCTTATATTTATAAGAACGCGTTATTAGTTTTAAGGGTAAATATCCTAGCTATTTTTTTCTCTTTATACCTTAACTTTATTTTAAAAAAAGAGTTTATATAAAGATATAATATTTTATTTATTATATATATAAAGAGCTAAAAATAACTATTACTTAGCTATATATATATATACTTTAAGATCCTTTATAGCTTTTTTATTATATTAGCTTTTTATATTATTACTTAAAATAAAAGCGATTTCTAATTAATATTAAGATATACCTTAAAAATAGAAAAAGTTAGTATAAAGCTATTTAATTTTATACTATTATTTATAGCTTAAATATCTATTTATAAAATTAATTTTTTAAAAGTAAAAGTTATTAGCTTATTATAAAAAATATTAAATACTTATTAAAAGTAAGAAGAGTATTATTTAACTTTCTTAATAAACTAATATATTTTTATTATAGCTTAGATATATAATATGCTAAAAATTAAGTATTTAAATAAAATTCTTATAATAAAGAATTAGTTTTAATATTATACTAAATAATATTAAGTAGTTTTAAAAATATATTAATTTAGTATTATTATTATTACTTAATATATATTAGTATACTTAATATAGCTTAGAACTACCTTATATATATTCTAAGAGCGGGAAACTAGAGATTTTAAAGTAAAACCCTCCTTATAAGCGTTACTTTAGCTTAAAGTTAAACCCTAACCGCACTTAGCACTTTATATATTTAATATTAAGTAAAAAAATAATAATTAAAAAGCTAATATTTTCCCTAAATTAGAGCTTATAATAATAAAAATATATATAAACTAAGTTTAATATAAAGTTTATATAGCTATTTATCTTTTTAGCTATTATTATTAAAATAAATAAAGTTTTTATACTTTATTATAATATTCTTAATAATTTATTTAATTAAAGCCTTATTAATATAGCTAAGGAATATATAAAGGTTTTACTAGCTTATAATAAACTTTATAATAGCTTATTTTTAAAAATAGCTAGATTATTATAGTAAAGCTATAAATAAGTTTAGAGAAGGGGTTAAAAGTAAAGCTATTTTATTTACTTTTTAACATTTCCGTCCTAGCTATTATTAAAGTTTTATTAGCGCTAAAAGGAGAGGAAAAGTAATATATATAAAGTTCTAGTTTAAGAACTTTTAAGTTTAGAAAATATAAATATTTTTTACTTAATCTTATATTATTCTTATCTTAAGAAAAAGTTAGCTTTACTTAAAATAAAATACCTAATAAAAAGAGTAATAATATAGCTTTTTTTATATATTATAAAGTAAATAAACTTACTTTTTATATATAAAATAGCGGAATATTAGCTATATTATATCTTTATTATATAATATTTAATAATATATTTAATAATAATAGTATTTAAAATATTATAAAAGTTAGATTTTTAGCTTATAAAATTTAATATTAAAAATCTTTACTTATATTATTATAATTTTATTATAAATCTAGTTTATATTTAATATATTATTAATAATAACTATAAAAGAACTTTACTAAGTTTCTTATTAATATCTTTTTATATATAATTATATTATAAAAATATTATTTAAAAATCTAATCTCTTTCTAAATAACTTTAATATATCTTATAAACTTTACGCTTATAGTAATATAAATATAAACTTTTTATTCTTATATTAAAAATAAACTCCGCTCCTTTTATTACCTTATAATAATAGTAAGCCGCGCTTAAAGTAACTTTAAGGGGAAGGGTAATATTATATAAGTTAATTATAACCGTAAAAACTTTTTACTTAAAATATAACTTTATTCCGAATCGTAATAATTTTAAACTTAAGAGTTTACTATACTTATTATCTTATTAAAAGCTAAGGTAATAATTAGTAAGATTATATTAAAAACGCTTTTATCTTAATATAAGTAATAATTAAATAAGTAGCGGAGTTTAAAAAAGTTTAAGGAGGCGCCCCCTTTACTTTAACTTTATTAGTTAGTAATATCTTTTTAGCTATTATAGCTATAGTTTGCTCTTTTTTTATAGCTTAAAGAGGAGCGGAACTCTTTTAATATAAGCTATAATTATACCTAAAATACTAGAAAAGATTATAAAAAAATAAATTCTTAGATAATATAAGTAATAATACTTTATTATTATTTTACTTTAAGTTTAAAGCTTTAAAATAACTATAGTAAGCGTTAATTATAAACTCCGCGGGTAAAGCTAAGCTCTTATAATAAATAAATTACTTAATAGCGATATTATAATAATATTTTAAGATATTATTTATAAGCTTTAGTTTAATTTAAAATAGCTTTATATTATTTTTAAAGGAAAAGTATACTTAACTAATAAGGGTTATACTTTTATTATAAAAAAAGTGCTAATATAAGCTTAATAATAAGGCGGTAAGGAAGCTTTTTAGAAAAATATTAGGTTTTTAAATAAATTTTTAATAATTATAATTAATAATATTATAAATATAAATTAAATTTATAATAAAAGTATAATAGTATAAGTAAAAAGTTTTAACGCTAAATTATATATATTAAAAGTTTAACTTTAGTAATATTTTAAATATTATTAACTTAAATATATTATTAAATATTATATAGTTAAGATATAATATAATAAATATTCCGCTACTTTATATATAAAAGGTAAAACTACTTACTTTATAGCTTATAGGAAAAAACTATATTATTACTTTTTCTATTAGGGGTTTTACTTTAAGTAAAGTTAACTTTACCTTAAAATAAGAGCGGTATAAGATTAGGCGAAAGATATATATATTTTCTAACTCCTAAGGTTTATAAATTAGAATTTTATATATACCGCCCCTCCTCCTCTTTTAATATTAACTAAAGTTTAGTAATAGCTATAGCGGAAACGCTAAAAAGTAAATATAATTATAATACCTCTTTTAACTCGTTCTTAAAACTTATTTATAGCTTTATTATAATAAGCTAGCTATCTTTTAAAATTAGCTATTATAAAGTTTATTATAAAATAGTAAAACTTTTATATATCTTTAAGCTATACTAATAAGGCCTTAATTAACTAAATTATTAAGGCTATTTTAATTAAGCGTAAAGACTTAATTTATAGTAATAATAATAGCTAAAAGGATAAGTAGCTATAAAAACTCTATATTAAACTTAGTTTATATATACTCTTATTATTATAAGCTTTACTTTAGAGGATATCTTAGCTTCCTAATTATTAGTTATTACTTAACTTATTAAATATAAAAAGTGCTAGGTATAACCGGGGTCTAACTTAAAGCTAAGGTAATACTTAAGAGGAGGGTTTTACTTTAAGTTCTCCGGTTTTTCCCCTTCTTAAAGTATATATAGGATAGTTATAAGCCTTATTAAGCATACTAGTATATAAAAACTATTAATCTCTTTCTAAAAGGCTTCCTTATTATTTTATTATAAGGCGTATATTAATATTTTTTTTATAATAAGGGTATAACCTTTTTTAATAAAGTATACCTTTTTTTTAAAAATAATATAAAGCTATTTTAAGTTAAACTAAAGCTTATAAATAATATTTTAAAATTTTATTATAATATTACTATTAAGTAATTTCCTTATTATAAAAGCTTAGCCTTACTTATAAAGTTTATAATTAAAATATATTATTATTATTTTAAAGCTATAAGCTTAAAATAAAATAATAGTAAAGTTAGAGTAAATTATAAGCTAATACTTATATTACTAAAAACTTATTTTTTAATAGTTTTCTTTAGCGCTTTAGTTATAATTATAGCTTATATTAAAAAAATTCCGCTCTCTTTAAAGCTTTAAAAAAAGAAGAAATTATAAGTATAATAGCTAAGAAGATATTACTAATTAATAAAGTGAAAGTAAATAAGGCACCTCTCTAAGCCCTTTTAGACTCTGCTATTTATTTAATAATTACTTATATAAAATAAAGGTGTTTTCTAAAATAATCTTATTTATACTTACTTTAGCTTTTAATAAAATAATATATATAGTAAACTTTTAAGTTTAAGATTATTATAATTTAAAGTAAAGCTATATTTAAAATAAATGTTTTTATAGTTATAATTAACTTATATAGCGTTGCTAGTTTTTAGAGTTATTCTAAGTATAGCTTACTATTATTAAAAAGTAATAGAAAAAATAAAGTATATTTATAATATAGGAATAAAAAGCCTAAATATATATTACTATAAGCGCGGAGTTTATAAAATTTATAAATATTATATTAATTTAATATAACTTAAGTATTACTTAGGTATATTTTATAAAAAGTAATAAGAGGAATTTAACGCTTTAGAATACTATTATAATATTTATAATATTAAATATATAAAGTGCTAGGTATAGGCGGGGTTTAACCCTAAGCTAAGGTAATACTTAAAAGGTAGGTTTTACTTTAAGTTCTTTAGTTTTTCCCCCTTTTAAAATATATATAAGATAGTTCTAAGCTATATTAAGCACGCTAGTATATAATATACTATTATTTTAGTATTTATAATAAAAAGAATTTATTTTAAAAGTAAGTTAAAAATATTAATATTAACTTTATAATTAAAATCTTAATTATTTTAAAATTTAAACTTAAATTATTAAAGTATAAAGCTATAAATTTAATAATAATAATAAAACTTAATAATAGCTTTAATTTACTTTATAAGTATATTATACTTAGCTTATTATAATAGCTAATATAAGTTATAACCTTAATATTATAAGGTATTTAAAATAATAATAAATATTATTAAATTATATTTAAATAAGGTATATAATTTTTACTTTATTAAAATAAATATAAAATTATAAAATAATAAATTATACGCTAGTATACCTTATATAGCTTAGAACTATCCTATATATATTCTAAGAGGGGGAAAAATTAAAAAACTTAAAGTAAAACCCTCCCTTTAAGCGTTACCTTAGCTTTAAGTTAGACCCCGCCTATACCTAGCACTTTATATATTTAATAAGTTAAGTATTAACTAGGAAATCAAAAGCTTATATTTCCCCTAAAGCGGACTCCGCGGTAGTAAAAATATATATAAACTAGGTCCGGTATAGAGTTTATATAGCTTATTTATCCTCTTAGCTATTATTATTACTATAAACTAAATCCCCGCGTTTAATTAAGGCGGCCTTAATAATCCGATTTATTAAGGCCTTATTAGCGCGGCTTAGGAATATATAAAGGTTTTACTATCTTATAATAAACCTTATAATAGCTAATTTTAAAAAATAGCTAGATTATTATAGCGGAGCTATAAATAAATATAAAGTTAGAGTTAAAGGAGGAGGTATTTTATATTTACTTTTTAGCGTTTCCGCCCTAACTATTATTAGTTTCTAGTTAGCGCTAGGGGAGGAGAAGAAAAGGTAATATATATAAAGTTCTGGTTTATAAACTTTTAAGGTTAAGTAATATATATATCCTTCGCTTAGTCTTATACCGCTTTTATTTTAAAGTAAAATTAACTTTACTTAAAGTAAGATTTTAAATAAAAAAAGTAATAATATAATCTTTTCTTATAAGCTATAAGGTAAATAAACTTGCTTTTTATATATAAAGCGGTGAAATATTTACTATATTATAGCTTTATTATATAATATTTAGTAATATATTTAAATTAGTAATATTTAAAATATTATTAAGATTAAACTTTTAGCGTATATAGTTTAGCGTTAAAGATCTCTACTTATATTATTATATTTTTATTATAAATTTAGTTTATATTTACTATATTATTAATAATAACTATTAGGGAGATTTACTAAGTCCTAGAATAGTATCTTTTTACGTATAACTATATTATTTAAATTTTATTTTATAACTTAATCTCTTTATAAAAGGCTTCCTTATTATTTTACTATAAGGCCCGCGCTAATATCTCTTTTATAATAAGAGTATAACTTTTATTAGTTAAGTATACTTCTTTTCTAAAAATAATATAAAGTTATTTTAGATTAAACTAAAAATTATAAATAGTATCTTAAAACTTTATTATAATATTACTGCTAATAGTTTCTTTATTATAAGGGCTTAGCCTTACCCGCGGAGTTTATAGTTAATATTTATTATAATTACCTTAAAGCCTTAAACTTAGAGCGGAGTAGCTATAAAGTTAAAATAAATTATAAACTATTACTTATATTACTTAAGAACTTATTTTTTAATAATTTTCTTTAGCGCTTTAGCTATAATTATAGCTTATATTAAAAAAGTTCTACTCCCCTTAAAATTATAGAAAAAAAAGGAAATTATAGCTATAATAGCTAAGAAGATATTACTAATTAATAAAGTTAAAGTAAGGGGGGTATCTCCCCGGACCTTTTTAAACTTTACTACTTATTTAATAATTACTTATATAAAAATAAAAGCGTTTTTTAAAATAATTTTATTAATATTTACCTTAGCTTTTAATAAGGTAATAAGTATAATAAACTCTTAAGTTTAAGATTATTATAATTCGGAGTAAAGCTATATTTCGGGTAAAAAACTTTCGCAGTTATAATTAACTTATATAGCGTCGCCCTCCCCCTTAAAATCGCTCTAAGCGCGGCTAGCTATTACTATAAGGTAATAGAAGGAGCGGAGTCTGCTTATAATATAAGAATAAAAAGTTTATATTTATATTATTATAAGCGCGGAGTTTATAAAGTATATATAAAAGTTATAAGGTAAATATTAATATAAAACTATAAATACCCTTATTTATATATAGTTAAGATTATAATATTTTTACTTATAATTTTATTTTTTATATTTTATAAGTAAAAACTAAGTTTATTTATATTTTCTAAATATTAAAAAAAGGGTATATATACTTTTATAATATAAAAAGTAATTTTACTAACTAATATTTTTATTATAATTAATTTTACGAAAATATAAAGTAAACTTTATTTAAATTAAATTATTACTTTACTTACTTTAAAAGTATTTATAAAAATAATTAAGTTAAACTTTTTAAAGCTTAATATTAACTTATCTTAACTATTAATATATTTACTATCTTTACTTATTATTTAAGAAAAACTAAGAGTAAAAACCTTTATTATTTTATTTTTATAAAACGTTATTACTAGTTATTAAGTAAAAGAATATAAATAAATAAAAGGCTTATTTTATTAGCTTATTTTTATCTTTCTTAAGCTCCGATTTAGCTAAAGTATTCTTATTATTCCTTTCTTTTTTACTATTAAAGTTAGCTAAGAAAGTAAAAAACTTATTTTTTAGAAAACTTTTAAATTTTTAAGTACGCTTAAACTATTCCCTAGCTACCTCTCTTTTTTTATTTTATATAATATAAAAACTAATATTTTTCTTTATTAGAAATAAAGTATTTTTTCTTTAATATATTAAATTAAGCTTTTCTTTATATAAGTTTTATATTAAGCTTATATAAGCTCCTAGTTTTAATAATAAAGTATATTATATTAAAGTATTATATTACTTTATTAATAATATTTTCTATATAAAACTAATATAATAGAGTATAAGCAGGGTTAAAGATTAGTTAGTTTTTAGTTAGTTAGGACTAACTAAAAAAAGTCTAGATTAAAATATATACCTTTTAATTAGTTTTTAGTTAGTTATTATAAGGACTTTAGTTAGTCTTTAAATATAAGGACTAACTAACTAAAGAATAAAAACTAAAATAACTAAAATTTTAATTAGCTTACGTAAGCTATTTTAGTCTAAAAAAATACTAATAAATAGCGCGATATATTTATTATATAGAAATAAAGTTTTTTTAATTAAATTATTATTTAGCGAGGAAAAAAATCTTAAGTCTTATATATTTAAAAGAGAAATAAAACCTAATAATAATAATAATAATAACTTAATAAGTAATATTATAATAAGTAATAGGAATATAATAGCTTTAAAAAAGCTTAATTATAACTTAAATAAGCTTAATTATTAAAAATCTTAAGACTTATAGAATTATTAATATATAAAAAGTTAATATTAATAAAAAATATATATTATAAGCTAGAAAAACTTATCTAATAATAAATAAAAAACTAGCTAGGGTTAGAAGACTTATAAGCTTTAATCCTCTTCTTTTAAAGCTTTTTTTTCTTCTTCTTTAATTTCCTAGAAATTAGTAAGCGTTAAATTCTAGTTTTTAAGTAAGATTAACTACTTTATAGTTTTAAGCTTTAAATTATTCCTTAATAATATAATAATAATAATATTAAAATTAAAAAATAGCCTTAATTAAAGCTAACGTAGCTAGAATAGCTAAAAATTTTATAGCTAAAATTATTAAAGTAGGGAAGCGAAAAGCATTGTTTTTCTAATATAAGAGCTAGTTACTCTAAGAAATAATTAGTAAATAAAGAGAAGAAATTATAAAAAAAATATATAACTATACCTTAAAAGGTAAATAAGCTTCCTAAAGGTTTTTTTTTAATTCTTTATTAGTTTCTGTTTTATTAGACTTTAAACTAAAGTTAAACTCTTTTAAGGTAAACGTTTTAGGACTTCCTAAGTTTATTTCTTTATTTTCCGTAGTTTTATAGCTAATAATTATAAGTATAAACTATAAAAAAAATATAATCTTACTTATAGATTATATTCCTCTTAAAAAAGATATAAAATATCCTTTTATAGCTAAATAATAATAAAGAAAGCTGTCTTCTTTAAAATAAGTATCTTTATACTATAGGTTTAAGATAATAGCGAATAAATAAGGTCGGAAAGCGTATAAGTTATTTTTTTAAAGTTATTTTAGAAAGTATTTCTTAAGCTTTTTTAAGCCCTTTATTATATAAGCTTTAAAAGTAATAGAATAAAAAGACTAAAAAGTAATTAGTAAGTATTGTAAAAAATAAAAGAAAGAAAAATACCTAGCTTTTTTTAAGGCTAGGAAATTCTTTATATAATTTAATAAGCCGATTAAAGATCTAATAAATAAATAGTAATCCTTCGAACTTATTATATAAAAGTGCTTTTATAAATAAATAGAAGGAGTTAAAAAATATTAAAAATAGCTTTAAAATCTTTTAAAGCTTTCTATTCCTTATTAAAAGAGAATATTTTTTATACTCTTTATAATCTATTAATTTAGAAACCTATTTAAAGGCAGAATAGAATTCTAATACTCTTTAAAGTATAAAAAACGTAGAATTCTACCTTATAGCGTTATCTATTTAATTAATTCGTAGTTAAATAAGTAATTAATAAATAAAAAAACTTACTAATAATAACTTTTATTTTTTTAGATTATTTTATATTTCCCTTAAATTTTTACTATTATAAACTATTTTAAAAAAGCTATTTAGGCTTTATATTATACTTAATAATAAGTAAAATATATCGAAGTCGGTTAAAAAGCGCTATAAAAATAAATAATTAGTAAGAAATTATAAAAAAAATAAATAACTTACTATTATACTCTTATAGAGTAGTATTTTAATTTAAAAGTTACTTTTCTAAGATAGAATTATTTAAAAAGGCCTTAAAAATATCCTAGGCTATTAAATTAATAATATATACTAGGCAGCGAATTTAGCTAGTAAATTCTTAATAAAAAACGTTATTATAAGCTAAGGAATAAGCCTTTAAAAAAGTCTTATTATTAATAGTATTATTATAAGTAATACTAAAATAAATAAATTAATAGATAAATAAATAAATAAAAGATTTATTAATATACTTATTAATAAACTTTAAAGTAATAGTAAGGTAAGCTTTAAGGTAGGAAAGAATTTTAATATAAATATAATTTCTAGTATACTATTCTAAAAGCTTTTTAAAAGCTAAAAATTATTAGTTTTTATAAATAAATAAATAAATAAATAAATAACCTACTTATAAGCTTATAATATAGCTTAAAGTTTAGGGAAATATAAGCTATAATTAAGCCTAAATAAGTATCTTAAAAAGCTAAAGTTTAGATATTAAAAATAAGGCTATAAAAGCTACTTTTAGAAGAGTAACTTATAAAGTTATTATTTAACTTTAAAAGGGCTATTAAAGTAGTTTTTTAAATAATCCTTTAGCTTAGTATAATAAATAAGCTAGTAGTTCCTAGAAAAAGTTAATTAAAAATTTAAATAAAAGAAAAATCACTTATTAATTATAATAAGTAAGAAGCTTATTAAAAAGCTTAAAGTAAATTATAAAAAATTTATATTTATAGTTAGAAGAAAATTAATAACTAAATTCTAAATTAAATTAGTTATAAAAGCTAAGTTTAACTTAGCTTATTTTTCGAAAAAAGTTTATAAAATTTTTTTAATAAGAAATAAGTCCGCCTACCTTATAGCTTATAAGAAAAAATTATATTATTACTTTTTTTATTAAAAATCTTATTTAAAGTAAAGTTAATTTTATTTTAAGATAAGAGCGGTATAAAACTAGGCGAAGGATATATATATTACTTAACGTAAGAGGTTTATAGATTAAAACTCTATATATACCGCCCCTCCTCCCCCTCTAGCGCTAACTAAAAACTAATAATAGCTAGGGCGGAAATGCTAAAAAGTAAATATAATAATACCTCCTTTTCTAACTCTAACTTTATACTTATTTATAGCTTTGCTATAATAATTTAGCTATTTTTTAAGATTAGCTATTATAAGGTTTATTATAAGATAATAAAACTTTTATATATTCTTAAGCTATATTAATAAGGCTTTAATTAATTAGATTATTAAGGCTATTTTAATTAAATATAAGGATTTAGTTTATAATAATTATAATAGCTAAAAAGATAAGTAAGCTATATAAACTTATATAAAACTTAGTTTACGCGTATTTTTACTATTATAAAGTTTACTTTAAGGGAAATATTAGTTTTTAATTATTAGTTAATACCTAACTTATAAAATATATAAAGTATTAAGTATAGGCGGGGTTTAACCTAAAGCTAGGGTTTAAAATTAGTTAGTCTTTAGTCAGTTAGGACTAACTAAAAAAAGTCCGGACTAAAAGTACGTACCTTTTAGTCAGTCTTTAGTTAGTTAGCCTAAGGACTTTAGTTAGTCCTTAAATATAAGGACTAACTAACTAGAGACTAAAGATTAAAAGGACTAAATTTTTAGTCAGCTTACGTAAGCTAATTTAATCTAAAAAAAATACTAATAAATAGCGCGATAGAAATACTATATAGAAATTAAGTTTTTTTTTCTTTAGATTATTATTAAGCGAGGAAAAAATTCTTAAACCTTATATATTAATAAGAGAAATAAAACCTAGTAATAATAATAATAACTTAATAAATAATAATATGATAAAAAATAAAAGTATAATATAGCTTAAAAAAAGCTTAAATATAAGTTAAATATACTTAATTATTAAAAATCTTTAGCTTTATAAAATTATTAATATATAAAGAGTTAATATTAATAAAAAATTATATTATTAGCTAGAAAAACTTATATAATAATAAGTAAAAAAAACTAGCTATAATAGAAAACTTATAAGCTTTAATCGTCTTCTTCTAAAGCTTTATTTTCCTCTTCTTTAATTTCCTGAAAATTATTTAATATTAAATTCTAGTTTTTAAGCAGAATTAACTACTCTATAGTTTCCGGTTTAAGGTTATTCCTCGATAACGTAATTATATTACCCGATATGGAAATATAGCCTTAATTGAGGCTAATATAGCCGGAATAGCTAAAAATTTTCGGGCTAAAATAGTTAGAGTGGGGAAGCGAAAAGCATTATTTTTCTAATATAAAAGCGGGTTACTCTAAGAAATAATTAGTAAATAAATAGTAAATAAAGAGAAAAAATTAGTAAAAAAAATTATAACTATACCTTAGAAGGTAAATAAGCTTCT
>PDHQ01000391.1:7985-18695 GCA_003339415.1 Ophiocordyceps camponoti-saundersi (nom. inval.)
GCTGTGTTGGTGCGCGCGGATGGCGTAGCGGGTTGGTGGGGGGGGGGGGGGGGGGGGGGGGGGGGGGGGGGGGGGGGGGGGGCTATTTATAGAACTAAAGACGGCTCCTAATTATCGTAGCCGGGCTAGGAGAGACGCTACCGCCCTTCCTAAAAGATATATATAGCGAAGGTTAATAACGTTTATATAAAAGTTTTAGATAAGCTATCGCCTAGAGATAAGCTTTATATTATCTAAGATATATACCTCCTAATACTAAGGGTAAGATTTAGACTTAACTAAGCTTATACTAACTATTATAACGAAGGCTAATATAGTCTATCTTAACGGTAAATAAAAGCTTATAGTTTAGGAACTTATTTTAGGGAGTGTTTGCTTAGGGAGGATAGCTTAATATAGCCTCGATTAGCCTCGGCTATTAACAGCGTAGTAATTAACTTAGCGGATTATTAGCGTAGTAAACTGCTTACTACTTAGCGGCGAATTATCCGAACTTAAGCTAGGGGGGGGGGGGGGGGGGGCTAATAAGATAACTATTCCTAAAACTAATAAGCTATTAGCGTAAAGGATATTGCTACCTAGTAGCGGATTATTAGCGTAGTAGACTGCTTATACTTTAGGAGTAAAAAGTATTTTTACCCTTTACCCTCCTCCCTCCTCCTCCTCCTAAGTATTATCTCCCCCTCTTCTTCCCCCCTTCCTTAGCTTATTATAACCCGTCGTTTACTATAAAAGTAAAAAATATCCTTACCCTCCTAAAGCCTTTAAAAACCCCTATTATAAACTAACCCTATCTTACCGTAGTTCGAAACCCTTAAGGTATAACGCCTAAAAAGATAACTTATTAAAGTTTAGAAGTTTTAAGAAAGATAGGGACTTTTAGTAAAATAAATATAATTAGATATACCCTCTTCTAATTAGCCTCTTTACTCGCATATCGAAACTTAATATAAGAGTTAGTAATAGTATAGCTATTATTTAAAAAGCTTAATAATACCCCGACTAAAAAGGTATTATAGCGAAGATTACGGAATTCGATAAATTTAAGGTAGTAGCCCCTTCTTAACCTTACCTCCGCCTAAGCTACCGCTCGAAGAATATATAACGAGGAAGATAACTGCTACTAGAGGAAGGAGGATAAGTTATTAAACCGTATCGCCCGCCTTTTTACTATTTACCTTTACCGCATAAAGTATAAGCGAGCAGATTACTTACACGGACTAAAATTATCCGCGTAGTAGATTATTAGTATAGTAGATTTAGATTATTAGCATAATAAACTATCCGCCTATATTTTAGAGTTCCGGATTATCTAAACTAGATTATTAGCATAGTAAATTACTATATAAATTATTAGCGTAATAAATAGCTACGCGAATTATCCGCGTAGTAAATTATTAGTATAGTAGATTTAGATTATTAGCGTGGTAGACTATTAGCGTTATAATTAGCTTATTTAAACTAAATTATTAGCGTAGTAAACTATCCGCTTACTTTTCTCCTCTTTTTTTAGCTATTAGGGCTTTCGCTAATATTTATAGGTTACGGATTATTAGCGTAGTAGACTCCTAAGTAAAAGCTTTAAAAATCCGAGGATAGATTACGGTTAATAAAGGCTATAATACTAGCAAGGAAACGCTAAGGAAAACTCTATTATTAGCTATAGCTAAAAATTATTAATATAGTAAACTCTTAAGAAGTAGAAATCTAAGGATAGATCGCGGCTAATAGAGGCTATAATACTAGCGAGGAAACGCTAAGGAAAACTTTATTAAGATTATTAGCGTAATAGACTCCTAAAAAGCGAGGGTACCTTTATAGTGCTTATTATATATCCGGTCTTTAAGAATAACGAATAGTTATACTATATAGCTACGTAAGGACCGAGATATAGTTAAATCTAATATAACGGATAAAGACTTATATTAGCTATAGCTAAGAATTATTAGCGTAATAAACTCCTAAGAAGCGAGGGTACCTACACTATACCTATTATATATCCGGTCTCTAAAAATAACGAATAGTTATACTATATAGCTACGTAAGGACCGGGATATAGTCGAATCCGATATAATAGATAAAGACCGATATAATAGATAAAAATCTATTCTTCCTTTATAAGAAGCGTAAGGCTACCGCTATTTAAAAGTTTAAGATTATATATAAGATTAATAAGATTAAGGAAGTGCCTTATTACTTATTAGGCTCAGATTACTATCCTAAATAATAGCGTATATTATATACGCCTCTTTTATTCCTAAAGCTAGCGCTACCGCGCTTAATACTATATCTTTTAAGGTAGCGGCTAAGATAATATAAGCTAAGTTCTCGCTTAATATTATTATACTAGAGATTAAACCTAAACTAAGGGATTATCCGCGTAGTAGATTACTTACCTAGGTAGCGTTAAAAATAAAGAGTTTTTATTAGCTTACGCTTTTAGGGAATTTAAACCCCTTCGGTATTATAGCCTCTAGTATTACTACCTTTAATATCGTAGCTTTTAGTATTATAGCCTCTTATCGTAACGCGTTAGTTTCTATAACCTTATTATAGCTATCGCTCCTAGCTATTACTATAGATACTTACCTAGTAGCTATAGCTAACTTTATAAGGGATTTAAACCCCTCTAATAATAGGGGATTTAAACCCCTCCGGTTATAGGGGATTTAAACCCCTTCGGCATTATCGCTTTTAATATTACTATTATAAATAGTATATCCGTCGCTATTAAGATAGATAGGCAAAGAGCTACCGAATATATAATACGCTAAAAAATATAGCTATTCCTAGTAATAGCTAGGGATTATTAGTATAGTAAACTGCTAGATAAATAGCTACCGAATATCTAATACTTATAGCTAGCCTATAGCTATATTAATTAAAGTTTCTAGCAGCCGATAATAAATTAGAGGCTAAACTATAAACTTATATACGATATCTTATAAAAGGTACCTTAAAAGTTTAGTTAACGCTTAGCTTCTTTAGAAGAGTAACGAAGAATATAATATAAGAGGCTAAGAACGGTACCTTTAATAATAAGGCTATAAACAGTGCCTAACTACCTTATAAACTAGCTAAAAGACAAAGGCGTATACTTAAATATAAGTAGTAGTATAAAGGCCTAAGGGGTAAAAAGTATAATAGCGTAGAGAGCGTAAGGGGTGGAGGGTATAAGTAGCCGGGTAAGGGCGAGTATAATTAAATATATTTATCGCCGAAAGTAATAATTAAGTAAATCCGAAAAAAAAACCCGCTAATTACACAAGTAGAATACTAGCTAGCTTAGCTAATTAGCACTTTATATTTTTATAAAATTAGTATAATCTATAAAGTTAGTATTTAAATTATAAGAATAATATATATCGTAATATTATATTTAAGCGTTAAACTACCTATATAAGTAACTATAATATACTTTATAAATCCTATTATTATTACGTAATCTATATTTATAATAATATTATAAAAAAAAATCTTTATTAAAATATAAATATATGTTTAACTAGCACTTATATAAAGGCAACGGTAACTACTAGTTTTACAGCCCCCCACAGCTTCCCGGTAAAGTATATATAAGTAGTAAGATATATTAATTAATAGCTTTATAGGATAAATTAACGTTGCCCTAATTATTAATATAAAGTTTTAAAGTGACGCTTTTTTAATTACCTAATTACGGATTATATCTAATTATATTACTAAATAAATATAACCCCTCGCTTATTAGCTTTCGGAAATATACGTATCTTTTCTTATTTTCTTATTACTTCCTCTATAGTTAATAATATTATCGGGGTTAGAGTTAATATCGATATCTTTATATCTTTTAAGCGAGATAGTTAGTCCTAATCTAGCGGACAGTATTAGATTTTTATTATAATTACTTACCTTCCTAAGTAAAAAAATAGCACTTTAACGGGGGAAGAAAGACACCCTAAGTAAGCGTAGTAAATACTTAAGAAGCGTAACTTCTTAGATAACTATAGTTTTTAACTAATATAAGGGGGGGTCTCTAGCTTTAGAAGGAAAAGCTAGATAGTAATTCTCTATTAGGAAAATAATAAAGAGTCGGTTTTCTATATAACGATAAGAGAGGAAAGAATAAAGAAAACGAAAACTATTTAATTAAATACTAAAAACTTTAAAATAAGTATTTAAATTAGTAATTTATAGTTTAAAAGTGTAAAGTTTAAAATATAAGGTTAGTAAGTGTTTTTTTAGCTTCTTTATCGATAGAAAAAACAGCTCGATATCTTTTTACGAGGAATTCTTATAGCTATAATAGCTTTTAATAATACTTATAAGTTTAAAAGCGAGGCGATTAAGGCCTTAGATAAGAAGATAGCTTTATTTTACCTTATTCGCCCCTATATAATTTATAGGAGAATAGCCTCGCAGAGAGGGCTAGCAGGACCCTATTAATAATAGCGAGGGCTAATTACTTATATATAAAGCCTCCCGTAATCTTATAGCCGTAATATATTAACTTATCCTTAGAAGCTAGTTAATACCCTTAGTCCCTATCTTATATTACCCCCTAATATTCCCTTTAGCTAACTACCTGCCCTTAAGTTTAGTTATTAAACTATAGCGGTTTACCCCTTTTACGTCCCTCTCTTCGGTTTATATATTTACCCTCCTTCTCCTCCTTACTATCTAGTAGCGGTATAGTAAGGGAAAATAAGTGCCTTAAAGGAGTAAAATTACTATACTTAATTTTACCTAAGTGTAACTATCTATCTAGAAAGGATTAGGGATAGGGGCCGGGGTTATATAATTTCTCCCTCCGTTTATACCTTTATTATAGGGCGTTATGCCTCTTAACTAGCTACCTTATACTATTAAGCGTAGCTATTATAAATCTATAATAAACTATTTTATTATTTATTACCTAACTCTATTATATATAAGCTTCGTTATACTTTTTCTCCCTTCTTAGGTTTTTAGCTTTCCCTATCTTATTATATCTTATCGAATCTTATCGCGTCTTACCGTAATATGCAAACGCCTTAAACGTTTATAATCGATACTAATATTATTATTTTCCTAATTCCCCTAGCGATTTATAGCCGTATAATAACCCTACCTCCTTTAAAGAAACGGAAATAAACGCCCTTCTTCTCTTTTCTTTTCGTTAGTATTTCTTTGCCGTTTTTATTACCACGCCTCTAATCTACTCTACTATCCTTCTATTTATATATTTAAGTAAGATATAATATATTCACCTCCCCGTTTCTTCGGATATAAAACCCCCTCCTTCCCTACTACCCCCTACTCTTTTATATATCTCTATCTAAGCTTAAGCTAACACTTTGCCTTACTTTTCTACTCGGTATATATTAATATACGCTACCGCTATCCTTACCTTTACTATATTTTCCGAGTAATCTATTCCTAAACTTTTTATAACTATTATCTCTCTCCTTTATTAACTTAAAAAATAATAGGAGATATATTTTATAGAAATCCGTAATAACTAAGCTTACCTTGCTTACTTTCTATAATAAGCTAATAAGTCCGTTAACCTAACCTCTAATATATTTTACTTTACTATGTAATATACCCCTGCTTAGCTTACCGCTATAGAGAAAGCTATTATAGCGATTAGCTTTTAGGTTATAATACTTACCTATTATATAAATTATATAAAATATTAACTTTACTTTAAAAAAAAAAAAAATCTATAGTTAAAACTAACTAGATATAATAAAATAAAGTTTTAGGATACTTAGGACGCTATTTAGGCCGCTTACTATAATCGCCTCCCTTACTCTCTAAACTACTTTCCGCCTTTTACTCTCTAAATTACGATAAATCCCTCCGATAATATTAACTCCCCTTAATCTACTCCCTACTAATAAGAATCTACGGCTAGCTTTAATATTAGCCCTATTTATTATAACTTAGAGACTAGGGAGGTTTAAGATATATCTATAAAGTTTAGCACCTATATTAGTATTATAATTATATTAGATATAGAACTATTTTAGAATTTACGAAAAGGCCTCTCTTAACGCCTACTCTAAATCCCTCGTATTTATAGGAGCTTAGCTTATACTTTACTTTATAATATAACCTAAGTATTTCGCTTTCCCTTAAGCTTAAATATACCGCTTACTTTAGCGGGGAGAGAAAGATACCTTAAGCGAGCGTAGTAAATATATATAAGATATATTTTCCTAAGTTACTATAGTTGCTAGCTATTATAAAGGGGTAGGGGGGCTCTACTTTAGGTATATAGCTAGATAATAATTCTCTATAAGTAAGGTTACTTAAGGTTAATTTTCTATATAAAAATAGGAGGAAAAAGAAGAGAAAGGTAAAGAA
Source organism: Ophiocordyceps camponoti-saundersi (nom. inval.) (assembly GCA_003339415.1). Classification (NCBI taxonomy): domain Eukaryota; kingdom Fungi; phylum Ascomycota; class Sordariomycetes; order Hypocreales; family Ophiocordycipitaceae; genus Ophiocordyceps; species Ophiocordyceps camponoti-saundersi. The sequence continues at coordinate 14,316 of PDHQ01000391.1, forward strand.
CTATTTAATTAGATACTAAAAGCTTTAAAATAGATTTTTAAATCCTTAATTCGTTATATAAAATTATAAGGTATAAAATAAAACTATAATTTACTTTAGTATTATTTTTATTATAAGTCCCTTTTAAAACTTAACTTACGATATATAACTTTTAGATAGCTAAAAAGATAAGGTTAAGGGCTAATTCTAGCTTAATTCCTTCCTCTCTATAGGGAAACTAAACTATACTATATATTAAGTTATAACCGCTCCCTTATCTTAAGAGCTATTTATCGTTTTAATACTTAAAAGCTTTTAGGAGAGGAAAAGTGTTCGGGGACTATTTAACTAAACCCTAAATAAGCTCTTACTTACTTTTTATACTAGCTTTTTATTTATTTTCCTTCGGCCTATTTATTACCGCCGCTAAAGTCCCTTTATAGCTTCCTCTTCTAAACTTATCCCTCCTATCCCTTATCTTTCTATCTCTTAAAACGTTAACCGTAAATAATATATATTCCTATATATATTTCTTAAAGTATATCTTTTTATCTCTTAAGTTAAAAAAAAAATAATTACTAAAACCTAAGCCTCTCTTTTAGATTAGTAAAATTATTATTATTCTCTTAATTTCTTACCGCTACTCGCTTCCACGTTACTAAATATATAACCTTTTTATATATCGTATACGCTATTAGGTTATATCCCTTATACCTAAAGCTAAACGCCTTAAGTAGTTTCTTATAAAAAATATACTTTACCTTACCCTTTATCTATATTATCCTAATAAAGCGTACCTTTACCTAATTATCGTATTCGCAAGCTAGTATTCGTCCCTTTTAGATATTAGTAATATATACCCGTAATTAATTAGCTCTTCCCCTAAGAACTTATAAGTATTTTACTACTTTTTTCGCTAGCTACCGTTTACGATATTAGACTCCTAATATTTTCCGGCTAGCTATCCGTATTAGTTATTCTATCTTATTCTATACGCCCGCCACTTACTACTTCCTTCTAATAACCTATTTCGCCTTACTATAATCGCGGTGCCTTATACTATCGTAGAGTCCCCCTTCTCCTCCTTACTATATTCCTCTCCCCTTCCTCGCCTAACCCCTCCGCCGCTACCGCCGCTACCGCCCTTATACTCCGCGCCTCGTTATCTTCTCCCTCTCCCCCTCTCGCCACGTTTAGCGTTACCGCCGGTCGCCTTTATATGTCCCCTATAACGCTATATTTCGCTAGCACCTATAGCCGCTATATCTCGATATTCGAAAAATACCTATACTTATATTATTACTAACTATCTAGGAACGCCTTACCGTATATAAAGCAGAACTTAATATAATATAAGCAGCTACTTATTATTAGTAAAAAATATATATATATAAAAAGTATAAATTATATTATAAAACTTATATTATATAGTTATATCCCTTAATATATAATATTAGTCTCCTATATATTAACCTTAGGTAGAATTAATACTCGCTATATATTATTAGTAGTATCTGCCTTACTAGCCCCTTATCTATTAAACTAACCTCTAACCGTATAATTTCTACTTAGGCTAAGGCTTTCCTTTATATTCTTTCCGCCTCCTCCGGTAGCTTACTAAATATAGCGAGTCTCTTCGTATCCGTCGCGTCTAGGTTGCTAAATAGTTCCTTATTATAGCACTATAAAGGGAAAACCGCCTTATTAGTAACCTTACGCGCAGCCGCCCGTAAACTCGCTATTAGATACTTTAGGTACTAAAAGTATACCCCTCCTAAATATCTTATCGCGTACGCGCTTTCTATATTATATAAATAATATACGTACTTCTATTATTAGAAACCTTATTTACCGCGTATCTTTTATATATATAGCTTACTAACTTTAATATCGCCGAAACTAACTTATCTAAATCGCTAGATATCGCTTTATCTTATAAAAGTAATATCTATATAGATATAGATAGCGAAAACCCTTCCGTTTATTATAAGCACTTTAGCTAATAGTAAGATATACTTTTATATATATAATAAGTAATATAAGGGAAAAAAAAATTATATAATAACTAACTTATAAACCTTATATATATTAATCTTAATTATATAAACTACGATAAGCTTTTCCTCGTCTCTAAATTTATCCCTACTATTAATCCCCCCTACCTATTATTATATAAGGTAATATTCTCCTTATCGTAATCTTACCTTATAAAACCGGTACCCTTTTACGCCCCTCGCCTCCTCGACTTATAAACCTAACTAATACCGGTAACGTAATATATTAGTATTATCTTATTCCCTACCTAACGCGTCTTATATCCTATATACTACCTTAAGCTAAGTAACGAAGCCTCGCTCTTTTAAACTAGCACGGTTTCGACGCCTTACTTTTATATAATTATTATTTGCAAGTTCTTAATACCGCTTTCGAGATAGACCTTACCGATATCGCGGCTAATAAAGGTCTTACTTATACTATTACCCCGAACGCCTATATTATAGTTAACGCTAAGCTAAATACCCTTTATTATAATTAGTAGCTTATATATAGTATAGCTTAGCTATTTATAAATAATATTATAAGATAAAACTAATAGATATTATATACTTATAATAAAAAGCCTTTATTTCCTTATAACGTATTATTATTTATATCGCTAGAATTTTAATACCTATAGCTACTTAGATTAGTTAATAATATAAAATATAGCTATGCGGTTCGATCCTTTATTAAACGTAATATATAAGAATCCGATAGCTTTAAGGTATATTCCACGTTTTCGAGTCTAGTAAAGTATCCCGGTAACGTTCCCGATACCGCCTTACTATCTATTAGAAACTTATATACTTCGAAAATAATACCGCTACCCTGCTTACCTCCCCGCCCTAGCTAGCGTTTTTACCCGCTAAATAGCGTTAATATAGATAATAATAAAGTATATATTATCTTTTTAGATAAGCTTAACCTCTTAGCGTTCGAGTTAAATAGAGATATATAGTATAAGTTAGCTAATAACGAGACCCCGGATATTACCTTACTTTACCGTTATATAACGATAGATTATAGAGATAGTCCCCTTAAAGCTACTAGCTACGCCTCGCAGCTTTATAATAAGCCCCTTATATACTGCTACTTTTTAAGCATATATCTTAATATATTTAAGACGAAGTAACTACTAGTAATACCGCTTTTACCGGCGTTCGTATAAGCCGCGGAGAATAATAGTTTACTATCTAAGGTCGCTGCGACCGACTCCTCGCAGCCTTTTAAAAGCGCGTTATTAAAATATAAAGACTTAGCACGCGCTATATAAGCTCTTCTTACTAGCGAACTAAATAAGGCTAATACGCTACGATAATATCTTTCTTAGCGATATAATATAATATTAATTAATAGAAGCTATAAAATAGCTATAGGTAATAGGGAAAGCTTATATATCTTTTTATATTCTTTTAACGTTAACTTGCGCCCTTTTTATTTTTACGATAGTTAAGTATATCTTCCCTTTTCGTAAGCTAATATTTTTTATTTTTTTTTTAAAAAAAAATAAAAAAAAAAATTATCTTCTAAGAAACCTATACTCTTAATAAATAGTATATATTAAATACTAATAGTAACCGTAATATATTATATATTCTAACGTCCCCGCCGCTATTTATATAGTTTTTTATAACTAAGGCTATTTAAGCTATCCCTTATAGTTAGGTAAAAAACCCTTTATCTTCGCTACGCTGCTTAAAATAAAGCTAACTTTATTACTATTTCGAACTATTACCTGCTCTTTATTTTCTATTTATTTATACGCTTACTTTTAGAAGAAACCGATATCCCTAAGCGTATATATAAAAAGGTAGTAAAGACTTTTTTAAGCGTAATATATTTCTCTCTCTTCCTACTACCTATCTTAAACTTATAATAAAGTTTTTTATATTACTAATTTACTTTATATATTAGTATATATCTTAAGTATAATAAAATATATAGTTCGTAAAATATTTATCTTTCTTAAGCTAGCTATTACTTATTTACTTAACGTGATACTATTCTCCTCTTAACTCCGTCTAAGCACGTCTTCGAACCCGTAATAACCTTAATAACTATCTATACTAATACTTAGTCTTTTTTTAAAATAAACTACCTTGCCCTTTATTTTACTATTATTATTAGAATATGCGCTTTCTTACCGTTATCTAACCTTATTTTAACTATAACTCCTTACTTTATAATATTATTAGTTAACTAAGTTCTCGAACTATATATATATATATATATATATATATATATATGCCTTATATAGTAAGTTATACCCCGCCACTTTATTTTAATATTATTATATTATAACTTATATCTTATTTTTCTTCTTACCTTTTTAAAAAAAAAAAAACTACCCTCCCCCCCCCC
>PDHQ01000392.1:0-27998 GCA_003339415.1 Ophiocordyceps camponoti-saundersi (nom. inval.)
TTAATATATATAAATATTTCGGAATAAAAAAAAACACCCCCCCCCCCCTCTCTCTTACTCTCTCGCTCTCTCTATCTCCTTTTTCTTTTTATATATATATACGTATATATATACGATACTTTTCCTTCTCTTTTCTATTATCTTAGCCTCCTTATTATTTTCGAGTTTTATAATTAAAAAAAAAATATTATATATTCTTCTACTTTTTTAGCTCCCTTTCTAAAAAGGTATTTATTCCTTTATCTTCGATCTTTCTTTCCCTTACTAATATTCTAACTATAAGGCTATAGATCCTATCGTCGTTATTCGCTCTACTTTACTTAGCCCGATCGAAAGATAATTTTACTAGCGCTAGCGATATAATTTTATTATTTTACCTTTTAGAACCGACTATTCTAACTCTTACTAGCGGCCCCTTTACTTTACTATAATATATCCCTTTCTTTCTAGCAAATAAACCCTCTTACTAACCCTCTATAGCCCGACGAGACCGCACTTCTCTCTTATCCCGCTTACCCTGTTACTTTACGCCTTAAACGCGACGATATAACGAAGCGAGAGATTATTAAGATTATACGGTTAAGGAGCTTTTTCCGCGCTATCCTCGTAGCGTCGAGACGATCGCTTATCGAAGACTGCCTCGCGGCCTTAGAAGGATCGCCTATTTAGGTTTCTACGCGTTACTCTTACCTTAACTCGCCGTATCCCTTTATCTATTATACTAAAATACCTATTTTCGAAAACGGTGCTTATACGATATATATCCGCTTCCGCTAGTAGCGTAGCTATACTTACTTTCGGATTCCGGCTATACCTATCTCCTACCCTAATACGGATCTGCTAAGTAGCGACGATATTACTAACGGCGATATTATTAATAGCGAAGAGTAGTTAGCCTTCCTATATAAACCCCTCCCCTTATTCTCTATCCTTATATCTAGATTCGCCTACTTAGTTATAAGTTTATAATATAAGTTATTTATTAAAACTTTCGTAATTAGAAATATTATAAATTAAGGCTAAGTTATAAGTATATATTATAATAGCTATCGTTAAACTATTTATTACTTTTTACTTCTTACCTTTTATATAAATAAACCTAACTAGGAATCTAACTTTTTAACTTTTTATAAGTATTATTAAGTTTATAAACTATAACTCTAGCTTTAAAAACGACTTATAGTTATAAAGCTATTTTATAGAATTATTACTTTATTTTAATTACGATATTTAACCCCCCCCCCCCTCTCCCCCTTATCCTCTTATCTTTTTTCCCCTTTTTAATTTCTTACCTCTCCCGCTACTTTGCTAATCTCTCCCCTCTTACTTTTTTACTATTCTCTTCCCTTTCCTTGCTCTATCGCTAGTATCCTTAATCTCTTGCCTTTTCGATCTCTCGCTCTCTCGCTACTCTCTCGTCCTCTCGCTCTCTCGCTACTCTCTCGTCCTCTCGCTCTCTTACTACTCTCCTCGCCTTTTCGTAATTATTTTCCCTTTCCTTACTTTATCGCTAGCATTTTCGCTCTCTTACCCTTTTATTTTCTCGCTACTTTTTTCCTTTTTCTCGCCCCGTCGCTTATATTCTCGCCCTCTCGCTCCCTCGCTACTTTTTTCCCTTTCCTCGCTCCGTCGCTTATGTCCTCGCCCCCTTGCCCTTTCTTTTTCTCGCTTTTTAGTCCTCTCGCCGCTTGCGCTACTCTCCTTATCCTCTCGCTCTCTCTTTATAACTTTCGCTCTCTCGCCCCCTCGCTACCCTCGCTACTCTTCTCGTCCTCTTGCCCTCTTTTTATAACTTTCGCTCTCTCGCCCCCTCGCTATTTTCGCTACTCTTTTCGCTTTTTTATTATTTTTCCCCCCTCTTACTTTCTTACTACTCCTATCGCTATATATATTATTTCTCCTACTACCTCCTCTATCTCTTAGCAGCTCCTTTATATTCTCGCCTGCGTTAACGCGCTATTTTGCGGCTTATTTTTATTTTACGTAGCTACTTTTTTTTTCGTATATCTCCTCGCTTTATCGCCTTTACTAGTTATATAAGTAAACGGGTTTTTTTTTTTTCCCTATTTATATTTTATTTCTCTTTCTCTCTCTCCCTCCTTCCGTATATAGTTATATATATATATATATATATATATACGCTTTTATTCGTGCTTTTTCTAACTATTTTTCTTATTTTCGTTGTTTTTCTATATAAAATAGGTATTATTTTCCCTTTTACCTCTCCTCTTTCCTCCTTATATCCTTTTCCTCGCTACGAACCCTTAAGTAAATAAACGCGTAGTATTATATATTAATATTTTACTTCCTTAGGTACCGTATATATTCTTTATTATAATACTTACGGCGAGGTCTAGTAACGATTTTACTAGTCGAGGTTAGCTTAACTAGCTTGTAATATAGTACCTAACTCCCGCGCTATAGCTAATAACCCTCTAAGCTTAGGGAATATACCCGAGGTAAAAAAAGAATAAGTATAGGCCGCTAAGGCGGCGTACGACGCCCTTTTAAATATATACTTATTTTTTCGCTAATAGTTTTAAGCTTTAGCTATCCGAGGGATATTATAGTTCTCCGGTTTATATATATTATAACGCTAACTAGTTAGAATATTACGCGGTAACTAGATGCCTCCCCCTTTCCTTCCTACCTAATAACTAACCTAATTATATATTATAGTTTACGGAGCCCTCTTTTTAATATCGAGCCCGAAGATATTAAAAGCTTATTATATAAGAAAATCTCTTTATTACTAAACGGCTTAAATATGCTTACCTCCGAGGATATTTTACGAAGTACTATAGCTTTTAAGATAGGTTCGATAACGGCGAATAATTCGATTCCGAAAATGCCTAATATAGCCCTTAACTCTATTTATATTCTAGATATACGGTTTAATAATAGAAAGATATAACTATTTATCTTCTATATTATAATCGTATCCTATATCTCCCCGTCTTATTTTTCCCCCCCTCTCCCTCCTTTTCCTTTTACGTATATATATACCTATATATATATAATACGTTTCTTTCTCTTTTCTATTATCTTAGCCTCCTTATAATTATTAACCTCGCGATTTAATAAAAAAAGGTATTTTATATTCTTACACCCCTCCCCCTATCTCCCTCTCTATATAGTATTTCCTCTTTATTTTCGTTCCTTTTTTCCCTAGTTAATCTTCTATAATAGAGCTATAGATCCTATCGTTATTACTTACTCTACTTACCTCGGTTCGATTAAAAGACAGTGTTACTAGTAGTAGCGATATAATCTTATTATTTTGCCTTTTAGAACCGACTATTTCGACGGCCACTAGCGGTCCTTTTACCTTTTTATAATACCTTCTTCTTTTCTTAATAAATAAACCCTCTTACTAACCTTATATAGCCCGACAAGACCGCATTTCTCTCTTATCCCGCTTACCCTATTACCTTACGCCTTAAACGCGATAACTTAACTAAGCGAGAGGTTATTAAGATTATACGGTTAAGAAGCTACTTCCGCGCTATCCTCGCAGCGTTAAGAGGATCGCTTATCTAAGCTTGCCTCGCGGCCTCGGAAAGATTGCCTATTTAAGTTTCTACGCGTTACTACCACGTTAACTCGCTATACCCTTTTATCCGCTATACTAGAATACCTTTTTTCGAAAACGGTGCTTATATAACGTATATCCTTTTCTACTAATAGCGTAGCTACACTTCCTTTCGGATTCTAGCTATACTCCCCTTCTACCTTTAAATAGATCCGCTAAGTAGTAACGATATTACTAATAGCGAAGAGTAGTTAGCTATTTTTTATAAACCCCTCCTCTTATTCTCTATCCTTATATTTAGATTAGCCTACTTAGCTATAAGGTTACTATATAAGTAGTTTATAAAAACTTTCGGTTTTAGAAATACTATAAATTAAAGCTACTTGCGTATATATTACCCTCTAGCTATAGTTAACTTATCTACTAGCTTTTACTCTTTATCTTTTATATAAATAAACCTAACTAAGAATCTAACCTTTTAACTTTCTTTTAAAGCTATTATTAGATTTATAAATTATAACTCTAGCCTCGGAGATAACTTATAGTAATAAAGCTACTTTATAGAATTAGTTTTTTATTTTAAATACGATATTTAGATCTCCCCTCCCCCCCTTATCCTCTTATCTTTTTTCCCCTTCTTAATTTCCTACCTCTTTTACTATTTCGCTAGTTCTCCCCTCTCGCTCTCCCGCTATTCTTTTCCTTTCTCGCCCTTTCGATCTCTCGCTACTTTATTATCCCCTCGCTTTCTCGCTACTTTATCGTCCCCTCGCTCTCTCGCTACTTTATCGTCCCCTCGCTCTCTCGCTACTCTCCTCGCCCTTTCCTCCCTCTGCTACTAGTCTCCTCGCCCTTTCGATCTCTCGCTTTTTAGTCCTCTTACCGCTCTTGCTACTCTCCTCGCCTTTTCGATCTCTCGCTTTTTAGTCCTCTTACCGCTCTCGCTACTCTCCTCGCCTTTTCGATCTCTCGCTTTTTAGTCCTCTCGCTCTCTTATTACTCTCCTTATTCTTTCGCTCTCTTATTACTCTCCTCGTCGCCTCGCTCTTTTACTACTCCTATCGCTATATATATTATTCCTTACGCTACCTTTTTTACCTCTTACTAGTTTCCTTATACTTTTATTTATGTAAATATAGTATCTCGTAGCTTATTTTTATTTCGCCTAACTATTTTTTTTTTTGTATCTTTTTTCGCTTTATTACTTATAGTAGTTATATAAGCAAATAGGTATTTTTTTCCCTATTTATATTTCGTTTCTTTCTCTCTCTCTCTCTCTCTCTCTCTCTCTCTTTTTTCTTTCCCTCTCTCTCTCTCTCCGTTCTTTCCGTATATAATTATATATATATATATATATATATATATATACGCTATTATTCCTACTCTCTCTAACTGTTTTTCTTATTTTTATCGTTCTTCTATATAAAATAGGTATTATTTTCCCTTTAACCTTTTTACTTTCCTCCTTATATCTTATTCCTTCTTACGAACCCTCTAAGAGATAAACGCGTAATATTATATATTAATATTTCGCTTTCTTAGGCACTATATATATTCTTTATTACGATACTTACGACGAAGTCGAGTAACGCTCCCGCCGGTTTAAGTAAGCTAGAACGGCTTATAATATAGCACCTAACTCCCGCGCTATAGCTAATAACCCTCTAGGTTTAGGGAATATACGTAACGCGAAAAAGAATAAGCCTAGGCCGCTTAGGCGGCGTATAACGCCCTATAAATAGTGCACTTATTCTTTCGCCGATAAACTTAAGCTCTCGCTATCTAATAGTTATTTCGGTTCTCCTATTTATATATATTATAACGCTAATAATTTAGAATATTATACGGTAACTAGATACCTCCTCCTTTCCTTCCTATCTAATAATTAACTTAATTATATATTATAATTTATAGAGCCCTCTTTTTAACGTCGAGCCCGAAGATACTAGGAGCTTATTATCTAATAAAATCTCTCTAACGCTAAATAGTTTAAGTGCGCTTACCTCCGGGGATATTTCGCGTATTATTATAATCTCCGAGATAGATTTAATAATAACGAATAATTCGAATCGGAAAATTCCTATTATAGCCCTTAACTTTACTCTATATTTTAGATATATAGTTTAATAGTAGAAAGATATAAGTATTTATCTTCTAAGCTATTATTATATTTTATATCTCCCCCTTTTATTTTTTTTTTTTCCTCTTTTTAGTTTATTAGCCTTTTTCCCCTCTCTTTTCGCTAGTCTCCTCTTACCCTCTTCGTATATTTCCCTCGCTACTCTTCTCTTCCTCTCTTATATTATCTCGCTCTCTTATTATTATTACCCCCCCCCCCCCTCACGCTCCCGCTACCTTACCTTTATATCTTACTACTCCTCGCACTCTTACATATATTAATATACCCTTTTACGCCTTATCGTTACCTTACGTAAGTCTTTTTCCTTTTACTTACTTTTATACTTTATCGCCGCTATTAGTTATATAAGTAAACGGTTATTTTTTTTCTTTTCTTTTATATTTCCTCTTTCTCTCTCTCTCTCTATCCTCTCTCTCTCCCTCTCTTTTCCTCTCCTCTCTCTTCCTCTCCTCTCTTTTCTCTCTCCTTCCCTCCCTCTCTTCCTTTCTCTCTCTCTCTTCCTCTCCTCTCTTTTCTCTTTCCCTCTCTCCCTCTCTCCCTCTCTCCCTTTCTCTCTTACTTTTCCTCTCCTCTCTCTTCTCTTTCCCTCTCTCCCTCTCTCCTCTCTCTCCTTCTCTGCATAGTTATAGATAAATATATATATATATATATACGCCTTTTTTCCTACTCTCTCTAACTATCTTTCTTATTATTATCGTTTTTCTATATAAAATAGGTATTATTTTCCCTAATTTTTTTACTTTCCTTTTTATATCTTATTCCTCGTTACGAACCTTTTAAGAGATAAACGCGTAATATTATATATTAATATTTCGCTTTCTTAGGTATTATATATATTTTTCGTTATAATACCTATATCGAAGTTAAGTAATGCTCCCGCCGGTTAAGGTAAGCTAAAATAGCTTATAATATAGCGCCCGACTCCCTTATCGTAACTAATACCGCGCTAAGCTCGCGTATAACTAGCGCTACCGAAGTATACTAGCTTACGCTTTATACTAAGCTTTATAAGAGCTATATACGTTTATTTATATACTTTTAAAAGCTAGTAACCTCGCTTAGTTATCGCGGAAATAAGCGGTATAGCTTCTGCTAGCCTTATTAGCGTCGCTAATATAAGACTATACGTATTTACCCTTATTTTATTATATCTTACCTCTAAACTTTAATCTCTAATTTTATTAATCTTTTAGTTTAATAACGATAATATACGGAGACGTGCTTCTAAGTTCTAAGAGTATTTTCTTCGCTTAGAATATATTTCCTTTAAGGAAAAAATCGAATATATATACCTTAAAGGGTACTTTATAAGCTATTTTAGACTTCCAGATAACTATTAACGGCCTACCTTCTCTTCTAAATATTTATCTTATAGTATATTTATAAATTTAATCTCTTACTATATTACCGCTTTTTATAATTATACTCCTTATATTTACTTATATATTATTACGATAATAGTAGTAGAAGTATATAGAGTAGATATATCGTCTTAAGTCTTATCCGAAAACGTAGTAGGGACTAGTATCTTTCTTCTATATAGTGTTTATAAATTATAACGCCTTAATCTTACCGCTAAGATATATACTTATAACTACTTATAGTAACTATTTCCTCTTTAAGTTTTCGGCCCTTACTTGTTAGACTAATACCTACTTTCGTAGTATAAAGGAGGCACTTTCTTATATACGTATACGTAATATATCCCCTTAGACTTATAAGCTAATTTAGAAGTATCTAATAAGCTTTAAAAATAACTTTAAAGATCGTAAGATAAGATTATTAAAACTTTTAAAAGAAAACTCGTAGGAAAAGACTATAGGTACGTATCTTCTGCACCTATTAAATTAGTAAAGCTAGCTAAGTTATCTAGGTATAGTATAAAATGCCCTCTTCTCTTCCTCTCTCTCTCTTCCTCTTTTTTCTTCCCTTATCCTCCTCTTCCTCTTCTTTCTAGAGTTTTCTATATAGCCTTTTTCTTAAAGAGGAATATAGATCTTAGAATAAACTTAGGTCTTATTCCTACGTGCGATCGTGGCGTATAAGGGAGGTATCGCCTCCTCTAGCTTTCGACTATATACTTATCGATCGTAGCTATAATAAACGCTTTAAGTATAGATATAAGTATCCGCTTACGGATTTTATATCTATTAAAATAACGTGGTTTTTTTCTATAGGAGTTAGAGTAATAAGCACTCTCGCGCCCTATAATAAATATTATTCTTCGAGCTAAGATTACTATATCCGCCTTAGTAATATATATTAAAATTCTACGTAATAATAGATATTTTAAGGCCTTAGTTATATAGAGCCGTTAGGCAGCGAATAGCACTACTTATAAGAAGTATAGTTACCCGCGGACTTACGCGCACTCTTTTTAGTACTACGTCTCGCTCCTAGGCTTAAAGCACGGCGTTTCTAGTAGCTTTATATAGGCGGGTCTTAGACGATAATATTTATACTAAACTTAAACTACTACTCCTAGCTTTACGCAAATTATAGCGATAGCTATTAAGGATAATAATAATATCGCGGAGAGTAGAGAGGTTATAAAGTTAGAAAACTCTCTTAAGGTTAAAGTTAGGAATAGATAAGTATAGGAAGGGCTATTATCTCCTAAGCTCCTTAAGGATACTATACCCGTTTCCCTTAACGCTTGCTAAATAGACTTAGGTTAACGCTAAGAAAAATCAGCGGTATTAAAGTAAAGGTTAAATATATAGATAGAAAGTAATAATAATATATAGTAAACGCTAGAGATAACGCTTATAGTTATAATAACGTTTAATACTAGTAAAAGTAAATAATATAATAATAGAAGGAAAGTATATAGATAACTAGGGTATTAGGTAACTTAGTCTTAAAGTCTAAGTTCGTTATAACTTCTATATTTATAAGATTTCGAAATTCCTTTAGAATACTTAAGGAGAGGTAACTCTAAAAGGAGGTAAGTAGTTTATTCCTTCTCGAAACTAATTAGTATTATATCTATTCTATCGGGGAATTATAATATTATTCTAATATAGGTATTTTAGCGGGGGAAGAAGGATACCCTAGGTAAGCGTAGTAGATACGTAAAGGGCGTAACTTTTTAGGTAACTAAAATTTTTAACTAATATAAGGGGGGATCTCTAGCTATAGGGGGAAGTGCCGGATAGTAATTCTCTATAGGGAAAATAATAAGAAGTCGGTTTTCTATATAGAGATAAAAGAAGAAAGAGAAAGGAAGATAAGAACTATTTAATTAAGTGCCGAGAACTTAAGAATAAGTATTTAAATTAGGAATTTATAGTATAAAAGTATAGAGTTTAAAATAAAGTTATAGGGTTAGTAGAGTTTTTACTATAAGTCCTCTCTAAGACTCGACTTACGATAAACGACTTTTACGATAGCTATAAAGATAAGGTTAGGGCTAATTACTTACTTAATTTCTTCCTCTTTCGAGGGAAACTAATCTAAGCTATATACCTAGTAATAACCCTAATCCTATATCGTTCACCTTTTATATCCTAATTTATAGATACCTTTAGGAAAAGAAAGGGGTTAAGGAACTATTTAATTAAACCTTATAAGAGCTCTTAGATATCTCCTAGCTAAGTTATACGCTTATTTTTCTTTAGGCGTGTTAGGGTTTATTATTCTATCTATATTATAGATTAGATATAGTAGTTTATTTACACGCTTACTACGGTTTAGGCAGAAGTCGTCTATATTAAGTACGCCTAATATGTATACGTAGGGCGTCGTCTTATCTATATTATAAACTAAATAAAATAGGTCTACGATACGCTTCCTACGATTAAAGCAGAAGTCTACGACTTTATTAAGCAGGTCTAGGCGCTTACGGAGCGTATTAAATATATAATTACCCTGCTTATATTATAAAGTAACGATTTATACTAACTAGTAATAATAAAATAGTAGAGATCGAAGACCCCCTCGCGGTCGCCCGTAATCTGCTACCGTATTTCTAAATATATAAATACGGAACTCTTTATAACTTAACTAATAAAGAACTAAAGGATAGGGAAGTCTAAGTCTTATTATCTTATAACTTAACCGAGGATAATCGAGAGGGTAGGGAGGTGTGAGTCTTATTACTTTACTAGGGGGGATATAGAGGTTTAGGTCTATCTACTTTCGCTCGCGCGGGTATAGGCTAGATAGTAATTCTCTATATATAAAATAACGATATTTCTCCTTTCGACGAAGCGATAGCGGTAAGAGTAGATAGGAATTATATATTATTTAATAAATCCGTAAGAAAAAAAAAAATATCCTTTCTCTCTCTCCCCCTTTTTTATAAATACCTACTCTCGCTAGATCGGAACCGAATATTTTTTTTATATTACTTAGCACGCTTCCCTTATAGTTATCTTTACTAACTCGATATCCCCCTACTACTTAACTTAGTATTCCCTATATTCTACCTTTTCCTATCTCTTACTATTTTACGCTCCTCTCTTATCCCCGCTTTACCCTTTCTCTCTAGTAGCTCTTATCTTAAATGCCTTTTAACCGCGATATTAATCTGCCTTTACGCGTCGCCTACTATTAGACCTAGCGGTTAGGCCGAGACGAACGTGCTTATTTCTATATACTTTAGCACCGTGTCCCGCCTATGCCCGTTCTCTATATAGATCTTCCTTCCGCTCTCTACTATACTTAATCTAGCCTCGCTAAGTCTTAAGATACCTTTTCCTTCCGTACGGCATTTCTCTATCTAGTCCTCGTAGTTCGTATATATCTTAATTCCCGATACCCTAAATTCCGATATCTCGTTTGCCGCCTCTGCCGCCTTTTCCTCGTCTATATTTTCCTCCGTATTTATAGCCTCTATTTCGTATTATCTCGGTTATTCTAAACTAAGTACCTTTTTCCTCTTCCTCTCGGTCTTTATACTTTTCCTCTTCCTCTTAGTCTTTATAATACGGCGAGCCGGCCTCCTTTTTCGCTTTCGCGGACCTACCGTCGATAATACGGCGTAGGTTTCGTTTTTAGCTTTATTAGCCCGTTACGAATCTCTCCTCTACGGTATAGCCTTACGCGTATCCTCCGTATCCTCTACCGCGCTCCCTATTAGTACCGTCCTACTCGAACCGTTACCTCTCTCTTTCTCCTCTATCTTATTATTCCGCGCGTCCTTTTCTTTCCGCTCCCTCTCCTCTCTTATTTCCTTTAGATTTTCGTCACGCTTATCTCGCGTACCTAATATTTCCGATACGTTTAGCTCTCCCGTCCTTTCTGCTATGTCCCCTAGTACGGTATTTTGCACTCCTCCTTTATAAGATATACCTACTACTATCCCCTCTCTCTCTCCTTCGACGCCTTCCCTTTCCGCTCCTCCTTATAAAAAAAAGGAAACGTTAGCTTAGAAATAGTGCCGGACCTCCTTATTTCTTCTTACCTTATCTTCGCTTCCTACTAAACTCGTAAGAACCTTATCTATAAAGCTAGCTATAAGAGATATTATTCCTCCGGTATCTTTTCCCGCGTTATCTATCTTCTCCTACTACGTGTCCGTGCTATATTCTTCGCTTTATATCGTTTCGCCTCCTTTATCCGGTCCTTAGTAGTTACCTAGTCCCGCTTTATCGCCTTCTATTTACGTACGCGTAAATAGTCTATCTATCTCGAATACCTAGCATAAGGGCGGCATATAGAATAGGCATATCCCTCCTATCGTTATTAGTCCCTTACTCCTATTATAACCCTTATCTGTTCTCTATCCTTTAGCTTTAAAGGGGTACTTTATATCCCCCTATCTTTTTAAACTTATAATACTAAGTTTGTTAGCCGCTATCCTATATAGGCTTAATATAACTATATCGATCGCGCTTATATATATCGGCTTCTCTCCTGCCTCCGGTATAACCTAATCTTATATAAGGAGTCTTAGCTTAGGTATTAACCGTCTTACCTCTCCGTACTATATTATCCTTAAAATATTAATACCGGCGATTTCGGTAACGCGGTCTAGCTCGTATCTGACGAATCCCCTACTCTAGTGCTAGAGTATTATTATCGAAAGGTAGCCGTATTCCTATTTTTCCTTTTATTTCGTATATAGCACGACGACGTAGTCGAACGCTACTCCCTTTCCCTATAAGTGTAGGATCTTTTTCTATGCCCCTACTATATATTTTGCCTTTTCCTCCCTCCCCTCCTTCTATAAGTTAAATAGTATAAGTATTTATATTCCCTAGTCCTATAAAAAACTGCCCTAGTAATATCCCCCGTTATTTAATTTTGCTTTAAAGTTAACTAGTCCGCTAATAAGCTCGTGCTCGCTAAGCCGCTCTTTAAGGCTATAAGTAGAGAATCTTACTTTTCCTTAAAATATTCTATTATTATGCTTATTACTATACTTAGCTATTATTTTTAGCGCGTTATCCGTAAGATATATAGTATTCGTAAGCCCTCTTTATAGAATCCTTATTAATACTTATAAGCTAAACGACGAGTACTAGTTTTACCGCTTAGCGTCCTTTAGAAACTCGAATAGGTCTATATAGTATATTTGCTAGTTTACGATATTAGTAAATAGTTCTACTCCGTTTAATATTCTAACCTCCTTTTCCTCGCATATATCTAGTAATAGCTTATATTAATCTAGCCACTATAGCCGTAGCTTAAACTAGCTTAGCTACTCGAATTATAGTAACGTAGGAATCGTTTTCTCTACTTTCTTAAGAATATTACTTATGCCCGATAAATCCGATTACGTGCTTATCGAATATCCTAAGATAAGAGGTAAGAATCTAGCCTCTAGCGTTACCCCCTTAAAGAAGTTTATCGCTTATAGTATAGCCGCTAATATCTCTAGTCCTAATATCGAATTCTCCTCTATTTTCTTTCTTAGTCGGTAGTTAGCGTCTTTATTAAATAATTCTCGCACTAAATTTTACGAGAAAATAGAGAAGAAAAAAAAAATAGTAATATAAAATTCGTACTCGATAGGTTTTTTTATTCTACGCCGTTACGTTATTATCTACGTAGTTATATAACGGTACGTACCTTTATTTTCCTTTATTCTTACCTTTTTTTTTTTTTTTTTTTTTTTTTTTTTTTTTTTTTTTTTTTTTTTTTTTTTTTTTTACCTAGTCTATACTTATTATACCTAATATACCTACTAGGCTACCTAGGCTACCCTTACCCTAAGGACTAACTTACCTTTATATACGTATAATATTATGTTATCGAAGGCACGATTAGTAGGGCCGCGGGCGTGAACTACTATAAACTGCCCCCTCCCCTTTCCTCCCCCCTTTTCGACTATTATTATCCTAAGGTCGAATTAAGTATAATTATTTTGCTACTTTAAGGCATATATCTTTACTATCTTATATATATATATATATATATTATATAATATATAAACGTCTCCGTAATATTAACTTCTAATAATAAGATTATAATATATCTTACCCTTAATCTTAATATATATTTACTACTCTAAAACGCACTCCCTATACCTTTAAATATATATATATATTTAGACTTTAAAGTTTAAAATATATATTATATTTATATATATATTATTAAGTAACTTTTCGGCACGCTCCTCTATATAGTGATATTATTCGTAAGAAATAAGCGCGCTAGATATCTCTACGTATATTTCTTATTATAACCGTTATAGCTGCGTCTCCTTACCCTTCTCCTTAATTAGAATTAGAGACGCCTGCTTAGGCTTATTATAGCCTCTTATTATTATAACCTCGTTATACTTTCTAATAACCCCCATAGCATTATTCTAGTTATCGCTATATAACGATTATTTCTTTATATTTCCTGCTTATATTTATACTTAGCGTATACTATTTATATTATACGAAAGTAAACTTTTATTTTCCTCCCTTCTAATATCTTTTAGTTATCCTTATCCTCGACTAACCTTAGAAGCACTAAGTTAACTATATACGTTTATATATATCTCTTAACGCTTACGTTATACTTAGGATAGCTATAATAATCTTAACTTATTTCGCACGATCTATAACCTTAAGTTTAATATCGTCGTTATCCTCGTTTTAAGTAACTATAATTATATTTATAACCGAATCCGTGGCCGCCGCCGTAATTATAGTTATATAATACCGCGCTCCCCGCGAACGAAATATATATATTACACACCTGCTAGACTTAAACGAGAAGTATTTTTTAAAAGGGCTAGAGTTCTTCCGGTAAATATTATATAAGCTTAACGATATCGGGGCGCGGCTCGCTATTAGATATACTAGTAAGCGTCCGCGCCGTCGTAGCACGCGCTTTATAATATCTCGGTACGATACTATATTTAGAGACCTTACCCGGATATCGTCGCTAGGGAGCGCCGCTAGGCGCTTCTCCTTATCCTTCGTACTATATATTAGTATCTCCTCTCGTCCGGTATATACTATCGTTTTTACTTACTATAAGGGCAAATAGTTAAAAAAGTTTTTCTCTAATACCGGATATCTTTATTACTTTCTATTCCTAGTAAGCCTTATTAGGGGATATCGTGCGATAAAGGGTAGGTATAAAGTTATTATACGAAACGTAAGGACTTATTAAAGAATAAAAAAAAACAATTATATAAAAAAACTAAGTTAGCAGGGTTATTAATAAAGGTCGCTACCGCGTATATCGTAGATAACGTTATCGCTTACCTCGGTCGTCGTCGTCGTCGTCGTCGCTCCTCGCCCTACCTAAAGAGAAGAAGAAGAGGAGGGGAGGAGAGGAGAAGAAGGGAAGAAGAGAAGAGGGGAGGGTTTAGGAAAGAAGAGGGCCTTTTATATCTTTTCCGGATAGCCCGTTATATAACCTACCGTTCTTTACGAGGAAGAGAGCATCGTTACTTTATTTATCTCTACCTCCTACGGCTTCCTATGCCCGGTCTTTTATATCTAACTTTTCGCCTTTACGATACGGTAAAGACTAATAATAGTTATATTTTTATAAAATATCGTTAAAAGTCGAGTACCTCGGTACGTAACTACCGCTACTAACTATTAAGGTATATAGGCTATCTAGATACTTAGCTATATTATGCTCTTACTAAGTAGGCTAATAGTGCCCCTCTTATACTAATCTAGTATAGCTAATATACGAACCTGACCGGGCTTAAGCCCTAAGTAGGTTATAGCCTAGACTATAGGGTATATTATATAATACCGCCCCTAAGGCCGGGCAGGCTAAAGAATAACTATCGTAATATTATTTCTTAGTATTTAGGCTACTAGAGCTGCCCCTATTCCTTAGCATAGCTAAATTTAGCTAGCGTACGAACTGCTAATACTTGTTCGCCTATAAACCCTTCGTTAGGCCGTCTGCGATTATATCTTCCGTGCCTATTTACTATAGATTAAAGAAGCCTATCTAATACCTTTAGATAATCTATTTATATCGCAGGTTAATGTGCCTCGTGCGTGCCTTATTAAGTGGGTTAATCACGGCCAACCTCGCGTTCTAACTATTAGTAAATATTACGAGAGGCCTCTTTTATTCGTAGCCGGTATCTCGAATAACGTTAGAGAGCTAGATCGTTATAAGCCTAGCGGGCGTAAGGGCTATAAATTCGGCCTCTATGCTACTCGTTATAACGATAGTCTAACGCTTTAAGCGCCACGCGATAGGGCTACTAGCGAGGAAGATAACGAACCCGGCCGTTAAGGCGCGGGTTACCTAATCGTCCGCGAACGATACGTCGGAATAGACGCGTAGCTAAAGGTCCTTACTATAGGCCGCTCCTCTAAGCGTGATGCTAAGAGACGGCGTGCCGCGTAAATAGCGGAAAAGGTGCTTTATCGTAGCTAGATAGGCGTGAGTTATATAGGAATTTGCCTCCGATAGCTTCTTCACGCTATATATGATATCGGGCCTTATACTTAGGGCCAGCTAATTAAGGCTGCCCGTTCGTTTCTACTATATCGTGGCCTTTATCGCGATCTCGGCCTCTTTCTAGTCGTAAGGAATTATATGCTTTGTTAGCCACGGCGTCTTCGTGGGCTTTAAATTATCGGTATCGAATAGCTTAAGAATCTTGCGGGTGAAGGAGGTCTGATATACTCGAATAGTGCGGGCCTAACGATCGCGATCGAACTTAAGGCTAAGGAATTCCTAAGGCTCTCTAAGGTATTTAACCTCGTATAATTTATCGAGAATTACGGCCTTATTATTAATCTATGCTTATATTAGTGCTATAAGGAGGATATCGTCTATATAAAGAACGAGGAGGCTGCTATTAGCGTGGCGATAGAGGCGTAACTCGGAGTCGAGTTATTTAAATCCGCGACTAGCTAGATTTTTAGCTATACGCTCGAACTACTAGCGCGGCGAGGCTCGATAGCTATAAAGGGCCCTCTTTAGGCGGCAAACGCGGCCTAATTTATCCTTAAAGCCGTGAGGCTATTCGACGAAGATATCTTTATTAAGTTTAGCGTTAATAAAGGTATTTACGATATCGAACTTAGCCTATTTAAGGTCTTATATAGCGATAAGCGTGAGGAAGATACGAACGGACAATTAATACGCTACTATAGCATAGAGGTCTTTAACTAGCCGATCTATAAGATTACGATCTCCGCGGATAACTTAGCGGGCTTTCGCTATCGGATCTGCGCCTTTAATAAGCTTCTCTATATATACCTAACGCTTAGGAAGGGTCTTTATATCGTGAGGCTTCGGCACAAGCTCCTAAGCGCCTTTTTAGTATAGTTTATTAAGTTCTTTATTTATCGCGGGCACCTATCGTTTATCGAAGTTAGGGAGTTTTTTCGCGGCACGATAATTGCTAGGGGCATAGCCTATAAAGGTTTCCGTAGCTAAGGCTAAGAGAATTATTATAGGCGCCTTACTAATATATTTGTCTTTATCGGCGAAGGTAACGTGCGGCGTAGCCGTCTTAACGATACCTTTAGTAGCTAGATCGGCCTATATAAGCCTCTTTAATCTTCTCGTGGGTTTAGTGCCCTAGATCTCCTTAGATAAATAACGCTTGCGGCGTTATATGTCGGTTAAGGTAGAAGAAAGTGTCGATGCCTCGCGTATATATTAAGAGGGTTGTTCGTCGGGCATTAGATCGGTTTATTAAAGCTATAAGGTACTAGCTAATTCGTTAGGATTATTACGATTATTATAATCGATCTAAGAGCTAGGAAGGCTTATAGATATAGGCAGTAATTATGCCTCTTTAGCTTCTTTAATCGACGGGAGACCCTTAGGCATTTTCTTTAGAAATCGGGCGCGGTGCCTCGTTACCTCGATTAGGCGTGGCGTTTAGTAAGGGAAGGTGTAAAGGGTCTCTCTCGGGCGTTTTAAATCGCTCTTTTAATAGCCCTATAAATTCCTCTTTAACGCGCGATAAATTTAATAATCCGGCTATAGTAGTTAGATATTTCTTCGGTTATTGCTTATTATTTAGTATAGAAGAGGGCTATGAAATGCTAATGCCGCTATTCTAGCTACGGGAACGTTGTTCCTGCCCCTTCTCTCTAAAGGGAAGAGAAATCGGCTTAAAATCGATAACTTTAACCTCTTTTTCTTCTAAACGAGCCCCAAATTCAACTAATAGGTCTTCTTTAATAGTAGGGGCCCCGGCACGATTAATAAAGCGTATATCTCGTGCCCGAATAACGGTCTCTTATTTAGGAAGCTATATCTTAAAGATATGGCTATGCAGACCTTTAATGCCGACGAGATAACCCTTCTAAGCGCGGGGAGCTATCTTCTTTAATCTTACGATCTTTTCCTTCGGCTTCGTTACGTATGCCGTATAGCCCTAGGCGTGCAGCTAGCTAATATTATATTTATAGGGCAGATCGAGTGCCTTTATAACCCTCTCGAGAGGGCTTTCTTTTTTTTCCTCGGCACCGGATGTTCTTATCTCCTTCTATTCCCACCGACCTTTCGAGGAAGGTATCTGCGAATAAAGGGTATAACGCTTCTTAAGCGATACGCAGAGGATTATCCGAAAAAAAAAAAAAAACGACTATATAAGATAACTAGGTTAGCAGGGTCGTTAATTAAGGTCGCTGCCGCGGCTGTCGCAGATATTATTATAACGTACCTCGGTCGTCGTCGTCGTCGTCGCCGCTGCCTGCCCTGCTAAAAGAGAAGAGGAAGAGAAGGAGAGGCGAAGAGAAGAAGGGAAGAAGATAAGAGGGGAGGGTTTAGGAAAGGAGAAGGCCTTTTATATCTTTTCCGGCTAGGTCGTTATATGACCTACTATTCTTTGCGAGGAAGAGAGCATCGTTACTTTATTTATCTCTGCCTCTTATAGCTTCCTGCGCCCGGTCTTTTATATCTAACTTTTCGCCCTTGCGATACGGTAAAGACTAACGATAGTTATATTTTTATAAAATATCGTTAAAAGTGGAGTATTACGGTACGTACCGGCTATTACTAATAAACGAAGTAGGTTTATAGAGGGGTACGTACCGCTATATATCTTACTAATACGGGTACGTTATATTACGAGAATACAAGTAGAAGTATATAGAAACGATATAATGTCTTAAGTCTTGTCCGAAAATGTGGTTAGGACCTATGTCCTTTTTTAAAATAGCGAGTATAGAATATAACGCCCCGATCCCCCTGCTTAGATATATACTTATAACTATTCTATAACGACCGTTTCCTTTTTTAGTTTTTAGCCCTTATTAATAATACTAATACTTACTTTCTAGGTATATATAAAGGAGGCATTTTCCTATATACGTATACGTAATATACCCCCTAGCTTATAAGCTTATTTAGACGTATCTAATAAGCCTAAAAATTATCTTTAAAAATCGTGAGAATAAATTATCTAAACCCTTAAGAGAAAAAAACGTAGGAAAAGACTATAGGTACGTATCTTTTATACCTCTAAATTAGTTAGGCTAAATAAGTTATCTAGGGCAGGTATAGAAAGCTCCTTTCTCTTCCTTTCTCTCTCTTCTCTTTTCTTCCTCCTTTATCCTTATCTTCTTCTTCTCCTACGGTTATTTTTTTATTTTATATAGCTTTTTTTAGAAAAGACTATAGATCTTATAAGTAACTTAAGTCTTCCGTCCGCCCGCGATTATAGTATCTAAGGGAGGTATCGCCTCCTCGAGCTTCTAACTATAAACCCGTCGATAGTATTATTTATAACCGCACTAAGCGTAAATATAGGTATTCGCTTGCGGATTTCTTATACTATAAAATAATATATTTTTCCCTTATAGGATTCTAAGCGCTAGGCACTCTTAAAGCCTACCGTTAATATTATTCTTAGGGCTAAGATTACTACGTTAGCTAGGGACGTTTACTTTAAGATTTTACGTAATTTTAGATATTTTAGGGCGATTATTATTTAGAGTCGTGGCACGCGGAACTTACCGCCTTGCCTTAAATACCGTCGCCTACGTACCGGGGCTTACCCTTTTTAGCGTTACGCCTCTCTCCCTAGCTTTTAGTATAGCGCTTACGCTAGTTACGTCTAAGCTAGATAAGGACGATACTGCTCTTTTTAGCGTGCCGCGTAAGCGGTCGGTTCGATAAGTTAACTAGCTATTACTATTCCCGATAATAATAATATTATTAAGGATAGAGAAGTAATCGAGATAGAGGATACTCCGGAGGCTAAAAATAAGTAAGATAGTCTTTTATCGGGTCTATACTTTAAATACGCCGTGCACTAGCCTGCCGGCATACTATACCCCTACTACCTAACTCCTGCTTAGTAAGCTTAGGTTATAGTAGAGAAGACCTGTCGGTTAAGAGGAGGTATCTAAACCTTTAGATAGTGGAAACGTTTGCAGGTAGTAAATATAGAAGAATAACGCCTACGCAAATATATTAAAAATAAAAGGAAAAAAAAAAAAGATAAACGTTTTTCCTAGCTAAGACTTTTAAGTATAACTTGGATTAGATAGAGTAGACCGGGCTTATAACTATTATAAGGATACGAGTTAAGGTATCTAGAAACGATATAGTATCTTAAGTCTTATCTAAAAACGTAGTCGGAACCCGTGTCCTTTTTTATAATTAGGAAATATGTATAATAACGCCTTGGTCTTACCTGTCCGATATCTGCCTCTAACTATTTTATAGCGACTATTTCCTTTTTTAGGTTTTTAGTCCTTATTTATAAGGCTAATACCTATTTTCACGGTATAAAGGAGGCATTTTCTTATGCACGTATGCGTAATATACCCCCCTTAGGCTTATAAGCTTATTTAGAAGTATCTTAATAGCTTGAATATTATCTTTAAAGACCGGCAGAAAAAAAAAGATTAAAACCTTTAAGAGAAAATCGTAGGAAAAGACTATAAGTATATATCTATTATACCTTTTAAATTAGTCACGCTAGATAAGTTATCTAGGGAGGGCATAAAATACCCTCTTTTTTTCCTCTCTCTTTCTTCTTCCTTCTTCTTCCTTTATCCTCTTCTTCTTCTTTCGCAGGTAGTTTTCTAGTTATTCCTTCACTTCTTCCTTTTCTAAAATAGATATTATAAGTCCTTAAGACCTAGGTGTGTATGGAAGATATCGCCTTATTAAGGTTCCGATAGCTTATCCTCGGATACTAGCTATAATAATAACCTTATCTATTAACGTAAGTCTCTGCCTTAGATTCCCCGTATTCCTAATACTTAGAAATAATATAAAATACCTTTTTAGGATATAGAGCGTCGTGCGCTTACTATGCCCGCGGTTAGCGTGATACTTTAAGCTAAAATCACGGCCGTATCGTAACTTATAGTAAATTAAGTTTTAAGAGATAACGGATACTTTCGCTCGCTTCTAGTTTAAAGCCGTGGTGCCGAGAACGCGACTCTATGCGAAAAATGCTCTCGTCCACGCACACACGCCTATCCCTTTAAGTCGTGTATTTCGTTACCCGGTTTCTAGTATAATGCTTATAGCTTATACGTTTAGGCTAGATAAGGTTATTATTACTTATTATAGCGTCTAATCGAAACGGCTAGGTTAACGGGGTTAGGGGGGTTTACGATCGCTAATAACGATAAAATTACGGAGGACTGTAAGATTATTAAACTTAAAAATACTATAGATATTTAAGATAGAGATAGGCAAATAGTTCTCCTATTACTATAATATCTAGAGCACGCTACGCGCTAGCTAGCTTTAATACCGTACTTATATCCCCTAACTCGAGCTTAGCAAGCTTAGGTAAACGCGGAGAAGAGACGTTAGTAGGGAAATAAACTAGTCCTTTATATAGAAAAGATAATATTAGGTAGTAAATACGAGAGATAGCGACTATAATAATAATAATATAAAATAGTAGATAAAGTAAACTTTATAATAATAGAGGGGAACTATATAAATAACTAGCGTATTAGGCAAATTTATCTTAAATCTAAGTTCGTTTTAGAACTTCTTAAATAATTATCCTTAAAGAGGTTTTATAAAATAATCTCTAACCTTCGCGGAAGTTTATATCTAAGCGATCTTTATATAATTTGCTTAAATATCGTATCGTAACTAATACTAATAGATATTAAAATATCGTATCTTAGTTAATAGCTTTAATATAATTAGTAATATATAGTATAAAAGTGTAAGGTTTAAAATAAAGTTATAATTCCGTTTAGTAGAGTTTTTACTATAAGTCCTCTCTAAGACTCTACTTACTATATATAACTTTTAAGATAGCCGTGAAGATAAGTTTAATAGCTAATTCTTACTTAGTTTTTCCTCTTTTAAGGGAAACTAAACTATACTATATACTTAGTTATAACCGCTCCCTCGTCTTAAGCGCCTTTTATAGTTCTTATCCTCGGAAGCTCTCGGGAGGAAGGAAAGGTTTTAAGAACTATTTAATTCCACTTAGGATAAGTCCTTAATAGTATTTTATCCTAGCTTCGCGTTTATTTTCTTTCGGCTTAACTATTACCGCCGCTAAAGTACGATTCTACTCGTATATAATCTTAAAAGCTTAACGAATACCGCTAACGGCTCTATTACTCGCCGCAGGCGCCCCCCGGGAGGGCCGCCGGAGGCAGGTTAGGGTTAGGGTTAGGCCTGCCGCAGGCACCCCCCGGGAGGGCGCCGAAGGCGGTTAGGGTTAGGGTTAGGGCTAGGGTTAGGGTTAGATATTATATATATTAATTTCCGGGTTCTAAACACTATCTTTTAATATATAGAAAAAATAGGATTATTAGTTTAGTTACTTAGTCTCTCTTTTAAAAAGAAAATAAATAAATATATTAAGTTATTACTTATTTTTCTTTTATATTTTTAATAGTAGGATATATATATAAAAAATATATAAACAATTTAACGATTATAATACTAGCTTTTATAATATATTTAGCGTAATATAATACTATTTATAGATTAATACTATATATTATTATAGAAGGAAAGAGTATAATAGAGTTATAAGATACCCTAAGCGAGCGTAGTAGATACTTACCGGGCGTGACTTCTTAGGTAACTTATATCTTTAACTAATATAAGGGGATCTCTCGCTATAAGGCGGTAAGCTAGACGGTAATTATCTATTAGGAAAATAATAGCAACTTAGTTTTATATATAAAGATAAGAGAAATAAGAGGAAGGAAGAAGGGAACTACTTAATTAAACTTTTAATATCTTAAAATAACTGCTTAAATTAGTAACTTATTATAAAAGGTCTAAGGTTTAAAAGAAGTTATAATTCTATTTACTAGAGTTTTTGCCCTAAGTCCTCTCTAAGACTTAACTTGCGTATTATAACTTTAAGATATCTGCGAAGATAAGGTTAAGGTTAATTCTTGCTTAATTCCTTCCTTACTCGAGGGAAACTAACTATACTATATACCTCGTAATAGCCTATATCCTATCTTAATTACCTTTCTTCTTCTAATCCTCGGAAGCTCTTAAGAGAAGAAATATTTAATAAAAGCATTTAATTAGAAACTTATAAGCCCCTATTAGCTCCTAAGCTAAAGCTAACGCGTGGTTTTTTTCTTTAGCATATCTACTACTGCCGCTAAACTCTCTATATACGAAATATCTTAATAATATAACGCCGTATCTTCGTTTATATTAGCAGTATAGTTGGCCTAATCTTCTTATACTTAAACTATTCTCTAATCGCTATATCTTACCGATAAGACCTAATATATATATGCTTAGACCTAATAAAGAAAATAATAGTCTAGTTACGGACGCTATATTATATTTCCGGTTAATATATACCTTAAACTTACTTCTAGTTACCTTATTAAGACCGATAGTAAAGAAGATTAGAAATATTAGCTTAACGAAGATAAGCTCCTCCGATTTCGGGCTTAATAGTATTAAAATAACTAGAAAAAAAAACACTACCCGCTAACTAGGCTTTAAATAACTTTTATAAGATTACGGGCGGAGGATAAACCTAATTTAGGTCGCAAGATTGCAGGCTTCTTTTAAGCTAAAAAGCTTACTATATCTCCGAACACGACACATTTCCTTACGCTCTATAAAATAATCGCCTCCCTAAATAATAACTTAGCCGATAAAGTAGTGGTTAGTCCGCACTTAAAGACGCGTAGTAATTCTACTCTCTTATAAGTTATAACTAATTATAAAAAATATATTACTAATAGCAGCTTTAGCGAAATTCTTCCCTCCCCCCCCCTTTCGTCTTATACGATATCGACGAAGTATATTTTAATATTTCTATCTTTATCTTTCTAAATAAACCCGTTTTTAACGTTCCGATACTATTAACCCTAAACGCGTATAGTATATACTTAAGCGCCTCGATTATTAGTCCTAAACTATAACCTTACCTTAAGATATATATTCCGACCTCTTAGCTAGACCCTTCGGCGCTTAAGAAGGCTCTCTCTAAGGATATACTACCCGGAATTAGAAAGTAATACCTGTTTATATTAGAGCACGACTATCGCCCTCTTTACTATAACTCCGGGCACGCTTAATATACTTTAAGAGTAGCCTACTAATATTATTTAACTATAAAGCTAGATTCTTTATCTCCTATACTCTCCTACCCGTAATACCGATTTATATCCTAATATTATTCTATTAAAGGTAACCGCCCTTCGAAATAACGGTTTATTTTAGGATCTTTAAATTAAGCGGCAAGGCCGCTTTAGAACCCTTATCGTCACGCCCTAATAAGACGACTTATAATCGTGAAAAGAGTAGGACTATCTTAATCCCCTTAATATCCCTAAATATATCACGCGTACGAGACTATTATTCTTTTTAATAAACTATATATTAACTCCCGTTTATATATAAGTTTTTTAATAAAGCTATACCCTTTTTAATAAAAAAAAACGTATCCGAAGTCTATTTAAACTTTTCCCGCGTTCCTATATATAAGTTATATATTACCCTTCTAATAATATCTTACCCTAATAATTAACTATTTTTTAGCGTTCTATATTTTCCGATAAGTTTTTTAATTCTCTTCTCTTTCTTTAAGATAAAAAAAAAGCAAGAATCCTCCCCTATATTATCTCCGCTCTTTATAATATAAAGATCTATAAATATTCTAATCCTATTTTATATCTTCCCTTACTACGCATATATTGTTTATTACGCCCATAAGCATAGCTAAAAATCGTAAACCTTCTCCTACTCCCCCGAACTTAAGTGACCTAATCGACTTAATATCTTACGCCTTTTTACCCTCCCCTTATAATACGACGGATATATCCTATACCTCTCCTCTCTCGCTTTTTGCCCCGATACTTATAAAGCTCCGCGAGAAGTATAATATTAAAGAGGCCGTATCGTTTGCTATTCTTGCTACTATCGATAACGCTATCCTACCCTTTACTAAAGGAAGCGGAGATATATATGCTAGTCTCCTCGCCTATACTATTAGGGATATACTATATCGCGTTAGATACGATCGCGCGCGGCACGTCGATAACCTTTATAATAAACGATAAGATTACGGGTTTATAACGAATCCGCCTCGCCGCTTATCTCCTCCCGATATCGAATCTTCTCTAACAGCCCCCCCTACCTATACTATTAAGCTAATAGCCCGGAACTTAGCATAGTTTATTAATATAATATTCGTCCTATTACGCTTATAATATCGACCTTATTTTATCTTTCCTCTCTCTTTCTACTCGTTATCTTACCTTACGTAATATATTTCTTTTCTATTAAGCGCTTCCTACCTCTCGCTACTACTATTAGTTACTATAATTCTTATCTTTAATATATATATATTATAGAAAAAAAATGCTAAATTATATAAGTAATATTTTACCCTATATATACTATTAAAATATCCTATCTTAACTACTTTTATAGCCTAATCCTTAGAAGCCCTCGCGAGAAGAGAGCCGTTAAGCGACTATTTAAATAAACCTTATATCAGCCCCTTATAGCTCCCTAGGTAAGGGTAACGCTAATTTTTTTTTTTCCTTAGGTATCTTAGCTATCGCTGCTAAACTATTACCGTAGTAATTTTAATCTTACTATTATATATATAATAAGGAAGGAGTATTAAGAAATAAGGAAAGAAAATAATAGAGGATTATAGAGCTATTATAGCTATTATATATAGAATAGATAAAAGGGAAAGAATAAGTAAAAAAATAAAGGGAAAGCGAATAATCGTTAAGCTATACCTTATAGGCTATTTATAACGAATTATATATCTCTTATTTCCGTCCTCTCAGATACGGGGGCACGTATCTAGGAGCTAAATAAGCCGGAATCTTAGTTTTTACGGATTTAGCAGGTATTATTTTTAAGACCCCCGGAGTCTAGGCCTTAGGCCTTTCTAGTTTATATTTCTCTCTTAGGACCGCGGCTTTATTCCTTACGACTATCGACTTTTTACCCGGTTTAGAAGGTCTTATTATTATAACTCTAGGGGTCTTCGCCTTAAACCTACTAACTAGGTTCTTCCTTATTATAATAGCGGTTTTTTCCTCTGCGACTGCTAACTTACTATCTAGTTTAGAAGATTTCCTTTCTTTAACTGCTAGAGTCTCGGCCTTACGAGTATCGACTAAGATCTTCGTAGTTTACGTCGCGGGTTTGTCCTTTGCAACTCCGGACTCTTCCTTTATATTAGAATATATAGTATTTATAGCCGCTATAGTCTCCGGCTTAGGTATACCGACCTCGTTCTTCGTAATTATAGTCCTGCTTTCGTTCTTCTCGACTGCGGACTTATCCTCTAGTTTAGAACGTATAGTCTTTATAACCGCCCTCTTCTTCGGCTTAGGCGTATCGACCTCGTTTTTCGTAGCTATTATCGCGATTTCGTTCTTTTTAACTCCGGTCTTCTCCTCTATTAGTATTATCGCCGTATCCTCCCCTCGTAAATCGTTTACGGCTCTATCTTCTACCCTGCGCTAGTTAGTAAGTATCGTCTCTGCCGTCGTTATCTTTAAGGCTCGTAGGCGATAGTCTCGAATTTCTACTATATAATAATTATTATAAGAGGGCTTTTACTATAAAAGGTAGCGAATAAGTATAATATAGTTAGTAAGTATAATAATAAAGAATCTAAGCTACGCTATCTAGCTACTTAAGCTGCTAGCTCGGTCACGTAAGTGCCGAGAACCTAGATATCTAGCGCGAGCTATAATTTAAAATCTTATATATTATTAAGTATAACTATATAATTCGTTACTTCTCGGTCTATAGTTAAAATTATCCGATACCTCCTAATACTATATATACCTAATCTAATTCCGATCTATAATTTTAGACCTCCTATTTAGACGACTTTAACTCGTTTTCTATAAACTCTATTTATAGTCTTTCACCTACTCTTTCTCTAACCCCTATATTCTATACCTTAAAGCTATTAATCTTAAGTTCTAAGATATACTTAGTATTTAAGTAAATAATTATTATTACTACTTAAAATATTTATTTATTATATAACTATATATTATCTTATACTATATAAAAGAAATACTATATTTATAGCTAAAGATAAGAGAAATAAAATAATAGAAGATATAAACCGCTATATTAAACTTTTAGTATTCTAAAATAATTGCTTAAATTAGTAGCTTTTAGCGAAAAGGGGTAAGGTTTAAAACGATATTATAATTCCGTTTAGTAGAGTTTTTACCCTAAGTCTTCTCTAAGACTTAACTTATAATTTATAACTTTTATAATATCTATAAAGATAAGGTTAAGGGCTAAATCTTATTTAATTCCTTCCTCTCTTAAGGGAAACTAATATATGCTATATACCTAGGTATAGCCCCTATCCTGTCCTGATTACCTTCTATTTCCTAATCCCTAGAAGCCCTTAGGGGAAAAAAAAAAAAAGAGTTTAAAGAAGTATTTAATTAAACCTTATATAAACCTCTTATACTTCCCCGGCTAGGACTAACACGTTTTTTTATTATAAACTCGGCAATATTATTATAGTCGTTAGGGTTAAACTATATATTATCGTATACTATAACTTTTTATATTAGACTAACTATTTTAGTGCGGGAGGTTTATTACCGTAGTTTTTAACTAAGTTAAGGCGGAATCTCTAGCTATATTTTCTAAGCGGGTAAGACCGTAAGCTAGATAGTAAATTTCTATAAATAAGGTTATTAAAAGTCGAGTTTCTATATAATAATAAGAGAAATTATAGGAATAATATTAGGAATAATTTAATTAAGTTTTTAAAGTCTTATAGTAAACGTCTAATATAGTAATCCGCTATATAAAGGGTAAGGTTTAAGGTAAAGCTATAATTCCGTCCGCTAGAGTTTTTACTATAAGTTTACCTAAGGCTTAATTTATAATATACGATTTCGATAATATATCTAAAGAAGAGCTTTAGGGCTAATTACTTGCCCGATTTCTTCCTTACTCGAAGGAAACTAAACTACTCTATATATTTTAAAAAAACTATTTAATTAAGTGTGAAAAAAAAAACTTCAGAATAAGTATTTAAATTAGTAATCTATAGTATAAAGGTATAGGATTTATAACGAAGTTATAATTCCGTTTTTCTAAAGTCTTTACTATAAGTCCTCTCTAAAACTTAACTTGCTATATATTACCTTTAAGATAGCTATAAAGATAAGGTTAGAGGCTAATTATTCTTTAATTTCTTCCTCTTTTTAAGGGAAACTAATCTATGCTATATCTTCCTAATAGCCTTTATCCTATCTTAACCCCTTTTATATCCTAGTCCTCGGAGGCTCTTAGGGGGGCGGAGGCGTTAAGACACTATTTAATCTAACCCTATATAAGCTCCTAAGAGCTCCCTAGCTAATATTAACGTGTATTTTATCTCTTCTATATATCGGCCACTGCTGCAAATTAGTTTATAATAGTCGCCTTCCTATCCTAACCGCTTTTTATATTAATCCCTAGAAGGTCTTATAAACGAAAAAAAAAAAAAAATAGTTTTTTTTTTTT
>PDHQ01000393.1:0-27877 GCA_003339415.1 Ophiocordyceps camponoti-saundersi (nom. inval.)
TTATTATTATTATTATTATTATTATTATTATTATTATTATTATTATTATTATTATTATTATTATTATTATTATTATTATTATTATTATTATTATTATTATTATTATTATTATTATTATTATTATTATATAGCTATTAAGGTAAGCTTAGCTTAAACTCGAGTGAAGGTTTATAATATATTATATTAACTTTAAGTTAAATTTACTTTTATACTTATATAGCGCTTTACCTCTTTATTACTTTATATATAAGATTATTTTACTTTCTAAGTATACTATAGCTAAAGAGAACCTTATCGCCTCCGGAAATAAGGGCAATAATAATAATAATAATAATAATATAAATCTTATTACTCCTTTTATACCTTATTATATCGCTAAGAGTTATACGGGTAAATCTTAACTTTTTTTAAAGTTTATATTAAACTTAACTTATTTACTAATATATTATAAATTATAATAGTTATATCCCCTTTACGGGCTTTTATTCTTACTCCTAAGTTATATAAGAAAACTAGCTTTTATCTTATTAGCGCGATTAAGATTACGCCTAAGCGCTTCTATTATATTAATATACTTAAGTTAGGTAATAATACGCTTATAAAGTAAAAGCACGGGTATAAGTATAGCGATATATATTAGCTAGTCTCTTATTATTAGTATATAAGATAGTTAATATAATAGCTGCTATTTATAAACGCCTATTAATATTAAAACTCCTAAATAGTGCGCGCTTATTATATATATAAAGCGGCGGGGTTTTATTATAAGCTAGTATATTCTTATATTTAGACTTATAGTTTATAAAAGCTAAGACTAATACTTAACTATTAAACTTTTCCTATTATAGCTAATATAGCTTAAGTAATTACTATTTTTATAATAGATAACTATCCCTTAAAGTTTAACTAAAAGGCGGAGGTATATTAATAATAATTTAAACCTTAAATAATTTTAGACTAATATTTAACTAATATTAATAATATTTTAACTTTATATATAAGGCTAATAAAGCTTATTATAATACTAGCCCCTTATGTAAAAAAATAATTAGTATTTATTTTTATTATTTATTTTTATTTTTTATAATTTATTAAATTAATTTACTTATAAGAGACTCCCTCCTTAATATTTATAAAATATTATAAATTAAATATATTAAGTATTTACTACTAAGACTAATAAAACTCTAAGTTAAAATTAAAATAAAGTCTTATAAACTATAAACTAAATCTAAAAAAAGAAAAAAAAATAATATTAACTTATAGTAAGTTATTACTAAATACTAAGATATTTAAATTATTAAATACTAACTAAATATTAATTAAAATATATTAATAGTTTATTAAAATAATAATTATAGCTTTTATATATATCGGTATTTTAATAATTTTCTATTATCCGAATTACTTTTCTATTTCTAACTAAACTATAAGTAATAAGGGAAGATTATTTAAAATAACCTAGCCTTATTACTAATTAGTATTAGTTAGGTATTTTTCCTAAGCCGAATAAAAAGCTAATATTATATTTTATTCTAATTATAATAATTAAACTAAGTATTATAAGGAACTTTATATATATATATATTAACTTTAATATTTAATTTTAAGTAACTTATTTATATTATATAGCTAAAAGAATAGTTTATCTCTTATCTTATATACTTTAGTTAATTAAATTATAAATAATTAATTTTAATAATTTTACTTATAATTACTTTTTTAAATAAAAAGTATAGAAAGATTAATATATTATATATATATCCTAGCTATACTTTTTCCTACTTAAAGATCCTTATTATATTAATATTACGCGTTATATTAAGATTACGCTAATTTTAAATTAGTATTATCTTAAGTTTAACTCCTTTTTATATATATCCTTAACCTCCTATTTTCTTTATATAAAGATAGTAATCTTTATAACGTATACTATATATATTTAATATATATTATATTTCTAAGTAGCTAGCAATATATATATTCTAATAAGTACCTTATATTTTATATAATTATAAATATATATATATAGCGCTTAATTAGTTTACTTTAAATATTAATAGTTTTAAATATATATAAAAGTAAGGAACTTAAAACTTACTTTTTTATATTTAATAAAGTTAACCTCTACTAATTAGCTACTTAATATATTTATAATAAGATATATTTCTTAGAAAATCATGCTTAGCAGGTATTTTACTCTTCGTATAAGTTATCTATAAATTAGAATAGGATTAAAAGATTACTTACTTAGTTTAAAAATAATAACATATAACTATTTAACTATATTAATAAAAATAACCCCCCCTCCTTATATACCCTTAAGCTTTAAGTTACTAATTAATATAAGTAATTTCCCGATTAGGAAAGCTTCCTAATTAAGAAAGCTTAATATATTGCTATATATTAAAAAGTTAAAAAGTAGTTAAAAAGTATATATTTACTTAATAAAGGGGTATATACTAGCGTAAGGGGGTAATATATATTAGCGTATAAAGTAATATATATTATTTCTTATCTCTTCTTTATTCTTTATCTTTTCTTATTTATTCTATTCTTTATATTATATAGTATTATTATAGCTAAAGCTATTTCTTTTATATATATAAAGCGACTAACCCGGCCCTAAACCGGACGCGGTTTTTAAATATAGCGTAGGGTTTTACCTTCTTAAAGAATTTATCTTACTTAACTTATAGTTAAGGTTTTAGCAGCTTCTTTTTAGCTTCTAAAGTATTATAATAATAATATATTTATTATAAATAAAAACTAAAAAATAGCTTTATAATAAGTTATTATTAGGTATTAAGATTTTATAATTATTAAATATAAATTAGATATTAGTTAAATTATATTTATAAGTTTTTAATAATAATAATTATTATATTTTAAATATTAATATATAAATAATCTTTACTATTAAAATTATATTTTTATTTTATAGCTAAATTAAAGTTAAGTAAAATAAAGTAAATATTTAAATTAATAATATTTAAGTAAGTTTTAAATAGTAAAAAGTTATTATATTTAATATAACTTAATTTTACTAATTAATATTAAATTAGCTTATTTTTTAAATTAAAGAAATAAGTAATATTTTTTTTCTTATTATAATAAATAAACTTATAAGTAAAATATATATATATATATTAACTTAAATAATTATTAGTATATAATATACTTAAATTATATAATATAAAGAAATATTATATCTTTTACTTTAAATACTTAAAGTATTATAAGTAATAGGTAATTTATTAATAAACTTATTTATAACTAATAATTACTTTATTATAGAAAATAAAATACTATATTATATTATATATATATATATTTAAAATTCTATTTTTATATTAACTATAAGTATTATATTAAAATTATCCTAATTTTAAATTAGTATTATTTTAAGTTTAACTTTACTTTATATATATTATTAATATTTTACTTTATTTATATAAAGATAGTTATTATTATAATATAAATTATATTTATAAGTACCTAGTAGTTTAGTAGTTTAGCAGTTTAGCAGTTTAGTAGTTTAGTAGTTTAGTAGTTTAGTAGTTTAGTAGTTTAGTAGTTTAGTAGTTTAGTAGTTTAGTAGTTTAGTAGTTTAGTAGTTTAGTAGTTTAGTAGTTTAGTAGTTTAGTAGTTTAGTAGTTTAGTAGTTTAGTAGTTTAGTAGTTTAGTAGTTTATTTATGTTTTTATATATTAAGAGAGAAAGTTTATAAGTAAAAGTATAGTATAATATTAAGTAGATTCATCTCGAATTAAGGCAACAATCATACTATATAAGTAGAAAAAGAACATAATTAAATGAAAGGCAAGCTTAGCAAACGACTCCTATACAGTATTAATTAACTATCTCGAAAGCATAAATGTCTGGCGTGTACCTTCTTATGAACATTTAATTTTCGAAAAATTTCAGTCGCATCAAGCAAGTGGGTGTTGTTAACGATTCTAGAGTCTAGTCAGGCACACCCGCAACACTTAAGATACAAATTGTAAGAACTCACTTCTTCGTGTTCCATGCGAGGAGTGGCAGATTCAGAACAAGGGCCAACCAGTAGCCGTTGACCAGGAACAGAAATGACAGGAAAGCTTGTACAGCCGCTTCAGGGACGATATAAGCATTTAGTCGGTTGCAGAGTTCGATGGGGTTGATATAGTCACTCCAGTGGTACAGTCAGTTATTGCAAGACTCTCAGCGAAGCATTGTATGGTTTTTGTTCCACCGCGCACAATCAGGAATGGGTCCACGGGGAGGGGGACCTACCACTCCAAATCGCTGTACATAATCGTGAAAAACACCTGGAGAAAAAGATTGACAGCGTTTATTAAGACCGCAAAAAGATACAGCCACGCCTCTCCAGACATCATTTTTGGCACTCCTGCTTAAGGGAAGGTCGAAAAGAGGGAACTTGTGCCCTGGAATATAATCCCAGATGTTTAGGAGTATGATGTAATGTTTCGAATAGAAAGCTTCGTGTACGGGCAATGATAGGGAAATCAGGTGATGCCAGTGAAAAAAAATAAAACGCCCACTGACGTGGCTGCGGTTCGCAATGATTCCTGTCGAGGAAGTAAATACTGAACGCTGGACGGATATAACGAAAAGTACTTCAAGCGCAGGGTCTTCGATTTGGCGGAAACCTAATATATTAAGCAAAGTCGACTCTGTTTAATTAATTTAGTGTTCTGCCTAAGTAGTAATAGCTTAGACTCATAGTATTTTAAATTAATTAATACTAATAAAAAGTATAAAGCTATTTTAAGAAAAAGTATTTATAATTTAAAGAAATAAGTTTTTCTAAACTATATATATATATAACATTTATAAAGAATTAGTTTATAACTAATCGTGGCTAGATAGGGGGGTTAGTAGCGACTATGTCTAGGTCTTCCCGATAGCGCTTAGTTACTACGCGGGGTATATAGTTAGCTTAGGAGGGGGGCTTCTCTCCCCTTTCCTTCCTCTTCTCGATAGCTTTAATTATAACTCGACTTTAGCTTACTTTAGTAGTTACTTATTATAAAACCTTTATAATATTTATCTATTAATTAAAGTATAAAGCTATAAAAGTTATAAAAATATTAAAATCTTAATATTAAATTATATAAAAAAAGTGCCTTTTTAGTATAATAGTTAAGCGCTTAAAAATATTAGTTTTTTATAAGCGAGGTAGTTAGTTAGAATTTAGCAGAGGGCACGAGTATTTTTTACCCTAACTATATAGCTAGAGTATAGTCTAACTTTAGCATAACCTTAGTAAGAGTAATAACCTTACTAAGTCTTTCCCTTTCCTTACCTTAGTAATTATACGAAGTTAAGGTTTAGTTAAGTAAAAAAAAAGTAATAAAAAGAGAAGATAATTTATAAAAAAACTAAAAACTTTTTTAAAATATTATAAGGGATTCGGGCTGCGCCTAAATAGCTAAGTTATATAGGGGTGCTTAGTTAAGTCCGCGTATATAATAAGCGCGGGCTATATATAAACTATAACCCTAAATACGTATATTATATATACCTTAAAACCTCTTAAGTTATTCTATATTAATAAAGTTAGCTTCTTATAAATATTAAGGAGTATAGGACTTTTATAGTAGAATAACTTTAATTATAAATAACCTTAATACTTAATAAGCTATTATCGCCTAGCTCTCGGAGTAGTAAGCTATTATCGCGGAGCTTTAAAGCCTTATATACTAATAGCACTAATTTATATAGCTCCTTAAGTAATAATAGTTATAACTTTACTATAA
Source organism: Ophiocordyceps camponoti-saundersi (nom. inval.) (assembly GCA_003339415.1). Lineage (NCBI taxonomy): Eukaryota > Fungi > Ascomycota > Sordariomycetes > Hypocreales > Ophiocordycipitaceae > Ophiocordyceps > Ophiocordyceps camponoti-saundersi. The sequence continues at coordinate 5,762 of PDHQ01000393.1, forward strand.
GCTATTACTTTTTAAATTACTATTTAACGGCGATAAGGACCTCTTTCTAGTATAGCGCTCCTTTATATTTTATAAGCTATAAGTAAACTAAGCTTTTATTAATACCGCTTATAACTAATAGGTATTTTTATATTAATATTTATCTTTTATAATTTAAGCTAAGGTAGCCTTATTTTTTAAGTAAAATACTAAATATAAGTATAATCTTAACTATTTTCTAAGTTATTTTAATATTATATTTACTAACTTATATTAGCGCTAAATAGTTATAATAAAGCTTAAATACCTTATATAAAGCGCTTTTAAGTTTTTCTCTAATTTCCTTATTTATTTTAAAGCTAAGCTTACTTTAGTAGATAATACTAAATAAGCTAATAAGATTAAAATTATACGCCTCCGTTATATTTTTACGCTAGCCCTTTATTAATATTATATAAGGCGTAATATTCCCTTAACTAAGTATATTATCGCTATTACTAAGATCCGCGCTATTATTATAAATATTAAGTTTTTTCGCTTTAAAAATAAAGGCTAGACGCCTTTACTTTCCGTTTTTAAGCTATCTTAAGATACCCCGATAACTAATATATACTAGACTAGCACTTAGCCGCGCTTTAATAAATATAATAGCCCTCCTTTTTAAGGCTAGAATAACTATAGCGGTAAAACCCGTTATTAAGCGATTAGGATTAATAGCGATAAGATTACGAAGTAGCGCGCTAAGGGCCGCTACCTTTATTATAGCGGTACTAGCTATTTCTCGCGTAAGTATAAGCTTAATCTTTTTTTACTAGCTTTTTTAGTCCGTTTTATAAATATTATAAAGGAGGAGGAGAACCCCGCCTTAAACTAAGGAAAATAAATCCCCCTTATACTAAGTTTTCTATAAAAGGAGGACTCTTATAATAATATTACTTATAAAATATTAGATAATTATTTTATAAATATTAGTTAGAATATAAACTCGCCTCCCCTCCTTTTTCTTATATTTATAAATTTTACTTTTTTTATTATTATATAAGTAGATAGTAGCTATAATTATTATACCGCTATAAGCGAATTTTTTATATAGCGCTACTAGCTTAAGTAAATTCCCCTCTCTCGCCTATAAGTAATTTATATTATTATATAAATATATCGCTAATAGCGTATATACTTTAAGCTATACTTATCTATCCGCTACTTTATTTATTTTATAGCTAATATTAATAGCTAATAATTACTTATAATAGTATATATAATCCTAAGCCTTACTTAAAACTTAATTCTTAGCTTATTTTAAATAGCGCGTAATAATATTTCGCTATATTCTAATAAGCGGGAAATTATAGTTTACTTTACTAGCAGATTAGTTATCTTATACTCTAAATTTTAGTAAGTTATTTACTTTATTATAACTATCCTTAGCTTTATTTTTATAGCCCTTATCTATTATAAATCCTAATAGTATATTAGTTACTAGTTCTTTATTATTAGCTTATAAGATATTTTTCGCGTTTTATATATTATAACTTTTACCTTAATTATAGGCCTTTTTTTATTTTTTAAAATATTAAATTTTACTAACTTATTCGATAAGGAGAAAGCTAATATTTTACCTTTTTACTATAATAATTATAATTACTATATCTAACTTTACTAAGAACTTAATAATTCTTTACCCCTTTTACTTTAAGGCCCGCTTTATAATATACCTTATAAGTATCTCCTCGAAATTCGGAAATAAATTACTAACTTAATAAATAAAAAATAAATCCGCGCTAGCTTATTATCCGCGGCCGCCTTTATCCTACTTATAAAAAAGCTAGGAGGCGGGTAGCGCTTTTATATTAATTATCGCGCTTTAAATAAAATAATAAAGTAAAATTATTATTTTCTTTTATTTATTAAGAAAACGCTTTATAGCTTTTTAGGTACTTATTAGTTTACGAAATTTAATATTTATATTATTTTTTATAAACTTTATATTATTAAAAGCGAGGAATATTTTATAGCTTTCTATACTTAGTTTAGTTTATTCGAATACTTTATTTACTTTTTTAGCTTTATAAGAGCGCCTGCTATATTTTAGCGTTATATTAATATTACCCTTAGCGATTTTTTAGGGGATTTTATTATAATATACTTAAATAATATCCTTATCTATTTAGGAGGTTCCTATTCTAATTATTAGCGTAAAGTATATATTATACTCTTATATCTTTATTAAGCTAAGCTTTTCCTTAATTTTAATAAATATAACTTTACTATTTATAAAATTAAGTATTTAAGGTTTATTATCTATATTAGTAAAAAAGTATAGCTAAACCTTACTAAAGTTTCTATAATTTTAGAATAAGAGGCGCTAACTTATATTTAAGGTATACGTAGTTTTCTTAAGTTCGCTAACTTTTATCGTAATTTTATACTTTATTTTTTAAACCTTATAGCCCCCTTAGTTAAGCTTATAAAATATAGCGCGCTTTTCTATTAAACTAATAAATATTAGCTTACTTTCGATATACTTAAGTTTACGTTTATTTTTACCCCTATCTTTACTTAATAGGATCCGGATTATAATATTATTATTAAAGCTAATTATTTTAGTAAAGCTATTAGTAGATACCTTTCTTAGTTTAGCTTAAACTATATCTTTTAGCTTATTATATATTACTCTAAGAAACTTTTACTTATAAAATAAAATTATATAATTTATAATAAAAAGCTTTTTACTATTATTTTTTATTTTAAAGCGTAGTTTACTAAATTATATAAAATTACGTAGCTATTCTCTATTTTTATAAATTATAAGGCTTTAAAATATTTTACTACGCCTAAGATTATAATAGAATATTAAGCGCGTTAGGCCGAGATACTCGCTTTTTTTAACTTCCGCTTTTAGTACTATTTTAGCGCGTAAGTATTATAGCCTAATACGCTCTCTTAGTAAGAATAAGATCGCTACGGGATAGAGGAGCGCTTTAGTTAGATTATATAGCTTATATTTATTTACTTTTTTAAGTTATAGCTAATTTAATTTAGCTTAGCCTTATCTTAATTCCTTATAGCTATACCTTTTATTTTAAATACCTTAGCCCCTTTTTATAATAAGACCTTATAAGACTTTTAGTTAGAGGCTTTCTATACTAATTCCTTTTATTATATACGCTACTAAGCGGTTTAATTAAGCGCTTAGAAGTTTCTACTAAAGGCGGGTATTTATAAATAAGTTATAAACTATTCTATCTTTACTTATAGATAGCTATAATTCTAGGGCTATTTTTAAGTTTTTAAGTAAGAACCCTTAATTATTATATTTATTTAATAAACTTATAATTCCCTTATAATAAGATACCTTAATAAGAATATTACCTTTATATTTCTTTAATATAAGTTTTACTAAAGTAATATATTTATAAATATAGTATATTTCGTTTATAATTATTATTATTACGGAGATTACCTTAATTATTAGCGTTATTAAAAGTTATTTTAGCTACTACTTTTTTTTAAATAGTTTTAGATAACCCTTTTCGTAAACTTTATAACTAAGCTACCCGCCGCCTTAAAATCCTAGCCCTATTTCCTAATAATTATTATAAATCGCTTATTAAAATACGTTTAGCTTAAAGTTATAATATCTATAAATACTAAGTAGTATACTAAGCGCTTTATTTAATATTAGTAGTAATTTTATAGCTTCCCTTATAAGTTAATTTCCGATTATAGTTTTAATTAGATAAGCTACTTTTAGTTTACTTTTTACTATCTTATTAAGGTTAATAAGCTACTTTCTATAATATATTACCCTTAAACTAATAGGGGTATAGAGCGTATAAACTAAAAAATATAAGCTATTCTCCGTTATATAATCTCCTTTTTATAATTTAACTAGCCGCGCTACTTACCTATTTACTAGCTTATTTTAAATAATCGGGACTTATTTATAATAAGTATTAGTCTTAACTACTTATTTTATAGCTTCGATATTACTTTTCTTAACTAGCTAGCGGAGGCGGCTATTTTTATTTTTTCCTTAAAAAGCTAAATTATAGCGTTTACTTATTTCCTTTATAATAATATTAAATTAATATAAGCCTTTATTACCTAAGCTTAGTAGCGGTAATAAGACTCCTCGAATAAGTCTCGCTAGCCCGTAGAATAGTTTTAAATTAGTAACTTTATATAGCTTAACTTTACTTATATATAATCTAACCGCCCGTTTTAGAAGCTTAATTATTTTAAAAGTAAATATAAAATAATAGCTATACTAATACCGCTTACTATTACTCTCGATATATTACTTAGTATTTACTTTACCTTCTATATTAACTTTATTAAGCGTGCTACTAGTAACTTTTTACTATTTTAGTTATTTACTAACTCTTAGCTAGATCCCCTCCTTTATCTTTTTTATAATAACCTATCTTTTAATAAGTATAAGGTTAAGAAAATCCTTATTACGAAAAATACTAAAAGTTAGCGCTTATAAGGCGGGATACCTTATTAACTTATCCTTATAAAATAAAAAAATTATATTATTTTAACTTAAAAGTTACTTAATAGCTTTAAACGCTATATAATATTAAACCGCTTTAAGTTTATATAAGAAAATATACGCTTTTATAATAGCTTAAGGCGGACTTAATTATATACTTATTTAAGCGCCCCTTATAGCTAATTATCCCTTTTAAGTAATTTTCCCCCCTTATCTTATAAATATAATATTACCCCCCCGCCCCTTATCCCCCTTTATTTTTTATCTACTTACTCTTTCTCCTTTCTTATATTAGCTTTAAGCTAGTATCTACCTCCTTTATCTTCTCCTTATAATTCTCCGCTATAGTTAAGTAATTTAGGAGGCTATTATAATACTAGCTATAATTTAGCGCTAATATTAACTTATAATAAATATATCTTTAAATAGGGGAGGGCGTGCTATAAAGCTAAGAGAATATTTAATACGATATTAATAGTAGAAGTCTTACTTATCCCGCTCCTAAGCTACGCGCGCTATATATAAGTACTAGCGTAAATTTACTTAGCTAATATATAGCGGGGGGGGAGGATAAGTATTACGCGTAAGTATTAAGTAATTAAAAGCTAAATAATATATATAAGCTAATAAGGGTAGCGTATAATAAAGTAGCGGGCGGGCTTAATATATTATATAAACTAATTAGCGCTATAACTATTTAATAAAAGATATTATTCTTCTCCTTATTTTTCCGTTCCCGTACGTTAATATTTACTTAATAATTTATAATTTAAGTAGCTTACTTATCTCGCTATTACTTAAGAATTTATTATTATTATTCCTCTTACCGCTAAAAAGATATTTTATATTATAAAGCGAAAAAGTTAAAGCTAGCGGTAAGGGCGCCTTATTATTATTATTATTATTATTATTATTATTAATATTATATTATCGCTAAGGATATACTATAAGTTAAAGTATATAAGGCGGGCATAGCGATTATATTACTAATAGCGGGGATAAGCGTAAAGAACTATTATTACTTAAGCGTAAAAGGGGCGTAAAAGTTAGTCGCCGAGCGTAATATAATATAAGTAGCGGCTAGTATAGCTTATAAGTAATTAACGTAAGTAAAAAACTCTAGCGTAAGCTAAGCGCGCTAGCTAAGTATTTTATTAGCGCGGGGGCAAGTAAGTAAAATAATAGCTTATCTTTCCTTAACTATTATTTATAAGTTATAAATAGCTTACTATAAGCGTATATTTATAATAAAAAGGTACTTTTCTTAAAAGTATTATTTTCGCTGCTACCTATACGCCTTATAAGCTATCTTATAACTACGTTAGTAGTTAATATTATAGCTATTATAAAAATCTTAGATATAAGAAGTATATAAATATTTTACTTTTTATAATATAGTAACGCTTTTATTATCTAAATCCCCTTTTATAGCGTAGCTACTTATTATATAAGCTAGTAACTATAGCTAACTAAATAATATATTAAGGCGATAATATAATAACTTAATAAATATAGAGAGCTTAAAATATAATAATAATAAAATAAAAAAAAATAATTATAAAAAAGCTTAGATAATAATAACGATAGAAAAAAGAATTATAGGAATATAATAGTAAAGTAATAAAGTATAGGGCTTAGAGAATTATTTACTTAGCGAGGGAAAATAATATAACTAGCCCGAAAAGAAAAATAAAAAAGGAGGAAGAAAAATTTTCTATATAAGGGGTATTTTAACTTATACCTTATATACGCACGTACCGCGGCCGGAAATACTCTTTTCTTAGGGCGACGGGGTATATAAGGGATTCGGGCTGCGCCCGAATAGCTAAGTTACGTAGGGGTGCTTAGTTAAGTCCGCGTGCATAACGGGCGCGGGCTATATATAGACTATAACCCTAAGTACGTATACCGTATATACTTTAAAACCTCTTAAGTTATTCTATATTAATAGAGTTAGCTTCTTATAAATATTAAGGAGTGTAGGACCTTTATAAATATATAATAATTATAAGCTATTTTAGCGGCTAAAAAGCTAAGAATAAACTAATTTAATAATAAAATAAAATTATAAAATAAGTTAATAAACTAATTTTTAAAGTTTTTACTAACTATTATTAAAATATATATTATAATTACTTAGAACTTAGATAAAATATATAATAAGGAATATAAGCACTTTTTACTTAGAATTAGTATAATTTTAAGTAATATTTATAATAATTAAGCTTTTTAATATAATAATTAACTTTATTAGTAAGCTAGTAATATTAAGTAAAAGGTTTTTCTTTAAGCTTTTAAGTTTTTTCTCTTTATAAGATAATATATACTTTAATATTTATAAAGTTATTAGTATAAAAAAATAATATATATATATATATATATATATATATATATAACTTTTTTAAAAAGAGTAATATTTCCTATTATATAAAAAAACTATAGCTATATTAAAGCTAGTATAAGTATATATTATATAAAAATAATAATTATAATTATAATTATAATTATATTAAAACTACTTTTTTTTATTTTTTTTATTTTTTTAATATAGTAGTTAAGCTTTTAGAAATATTAGTCTTTTATAAGTAAGGTATTTAGTTAGAATTTAGTAAAAGGTATAAGAATTTTATACTTTATCTATATAGCTAGGGTATAGTTTAACCCTAATATAACTTTACTAAGAATAGTAACTCTGCTAAGCTTATAATAAATATAGTTAAGGGGTAATAAGAAAGTAAGTTATTAAAAACTAAGGGCCTTTTTATTATAATTATAAGCTACCTTAGTAGCTAAAAAGCTAAGGATTAATTTAATAATAAAATATAATTAGAAACTTAGTTAATTAGCTAATTTTAACACCTTCCCTTTATTAATATATATATTAGTTTTATTTAAAATTTAGATAAGATATATAATAAGAAATATAAATACCTTTAACTTAAAATTAGTATAATTTTAAATAAATAACTTTTAATAAATAAGCTTTATAAGTATAATATATTTAGCTTATAAGCTAGCTAATAATATTAATTAAATAGTTTTCTCTTAAGGTTTTTAGTTTTTTATCTTAATTAGATAGTTTATACTTAGATACTTAAAAAGTTACTAGTATTAAATAATATATATATATAATTTTTTTTAAAAAATAAATAATATATTTTATTTTACTTTATTAATATATATTTAGTTTTAGCTTTTAAAATATATACTTCTTACTTTTAATTATAAGTATATATATTATATACTTTAGTTTTTTCTATTATAAATTTAAAGTTAATAATATTTTTATAAATAAGTAACTTAAAGTAAAAAATATATATAAAAGGTAAAAGAATATATTTACTAATATAAATACTATTAATATTAATAAAGTAAAAAAGTTATTAATATATTACTAAAAAGATTTTTTATATAATAACTTTTTAAAAGCTTATATTAGCTAGCTAATAAACTTTAATTAACTATATAAATTATAAATATATTATTTTAAATATACTTATTATTAACTATAATTAGTATAAATTATTTAAGCTTTACTTATAATAAATATACTAAAAAGTAAATAAAGTATTAAGTTATAAATTATTTTAAACTAATAACTATATATAATAATCCTCTTTTTAAAATATAATTAGTTTTTACTTAATAAATAATAAAAAGGGCCTTAAATTACTTTTTAACTTAAGTAATATAGCTATATAATACTTATAAATAAGTATTATAGCTAAAATAAAGTTAAATAAATAATTTTCCTAATATATTATTATTAAAAGGCTTTTTATAAAATAGAGCTATAGGTAATATATACCTTATATAAGGTTTAAAATTAGTTAGTAAAAAAGTTATAGAAATTCACTTTTAGTTATTTTTAATAAACTTTTTTATTTTATTAAATATTAAAGCTTAGCTTATAAATTATATATAAATATCTATAAAATAAAGGAAAACTTACTCTATAAGTATATATTTTTATTATATTAGTAATCTTAATTAAATAAGCTATAAATAGCAATTAGTTATTTAGTAACTAAAGTTACTAAAAACTAGTAACTTTTATTTTAAAAAATTTCTTACTAATTAAGAAAAAATAATTAAAAGATAAAAGTTTAATAATATTATAATAAAGAATTTACTCTATTTTATAGCCTTTTTAATTACTTATTTACTACTACTATATATTTTTAAGTTTTAAAATAGTTTAACTTTTTTTTAACTAAATAAATATTATAACTAATTAATTTTAAACCCTAACCTTATATAATAAAGCTTTATATAAAGTTTTATATTATTAAACTTTAATAAATACCTTATATAATAAAGTGCTATATAAGCTATTATATTTTTAAACCTTTTTATAAATTTAAACTTTAATATATAAGCTTACTTAAAGCTTTATATAGCTATATAACTATAAATTAATTTCTTTAGCGCTATTATTTACTTATATATATATATATAACGAATTTCTTTAATATTATTACTACTAACCGCTTACCCGGTTCTAAGTCTCGATTACCTTAACTAGATATAAAAAACTAATTTAACTACGCGAGGCGCGGGGATAACCGCGACTACCACGGCCGCGGCCACGGCCGCGGCTACGACTATAACTATAACTATAACTCGGAGTAATCGTTACCGGCTCCTACTCTTCCGTACTAGACGCGGCACGGCCGCTATCCGGCGTTATAAAATTCTTATTATTAGAACGCTTATTAATAGAACTATCTTAAATAAGACCGGAAATCTCCTTATAAGGAGGCGGCGCGGTAGCGTTACGGGCGCCTATAGCGCTCTTAACGATAGCGGGAGCTTCCTTTACGGCGGGGGTAGGAGTAATATTAGGAGCGATAAATTCGTTAGCCTCTAACTCCAGCTTAAACTTAATAAGTACTAAGGCGGTAGAAATTCTAATAATAAGCGGAGGAGTAATAAAAATAAAGGGGCGGTTACGGAGTAATAATATCCCTTATAATATTACCTTATTCTTAGCTATATAGCGAATATAGCGTAACTTATTTATTACCTAATTATAAAAGTTAATCGATTATATATAAAAGATATATTATTTCTAAATCTAAGCTATAATAGCTATAATAATTTAGTTAACGCTAGTTAAATTTTTAATTATTTTAATAATAAGATTTTTACTAAAAATAAAAGGTAATAAGCTTTAAAATAATATATAGCTAGTAGCCGCTTAAATAACTTAATTAATATAAAAGCTATTATAGCGTATAATAGCGTAAGCTTCCTTAACGCGCTAAATAATATTTTTCTACTACCTTTATTAATATAAAACTTACCTTAAATTTACTATATCTCCGAATTTAACTTACTAACTAAAAATTATAACTAAAGCCTAGCTTATAAGCTACCTTAACTATAGCGTAAATAGCTTTTATTATAATAGGATCGGAAATTAGCTTATACCTAATATAATTATTTATATATTTTATATAAAATATACTAAGCTAGTTTACTCTAACTATTAGTAAGCTTAGGCGCGTATTAAGGCCGAATATTTATTTTACTATACTTAATAGAGATTATTAAAGCTTATAAGCGTATTAATATAACTAGCGTAAAATATATTATAAAGGTAATCTCTCTTAGCGGGTATTTTACTTCTAATATAAGTTAGCTATAAACTATATATATACTTATAAGAGCTACTTATATAATTAATTTTATTAAGATTACTAATTTAATAATAGCTTACTTATACTAGTAAAAATAACCCCCCTTTTTTTATATACTTTTAAGCTTTAAATTACTAATTTATAAGAATAATTTCCTAATTAAGAAAGCTTCCTAATTAAGAAAGCTTTATAAAAAAGTATATATTTAAGTATATATTATATATATAAAGGGTATATAGCTATATATTAAGGGGTTAAGAGGTATATACTAGCTTATATAAGTAATATATACCGCTATTCTCCTTATCTTTCCTTATCTTATTACTTTTTCCTTATCTTTTCCTTATATTATATAGTATTACTATAGCTAATAGCTACTTCTTTTATACGCGTTACGTATCTTACCCGGCCCCGAGCCGGCCGCGGTCTTACCGCGCTACGGGGGGTTTTACCTCCTACGGGAGGGTTTTTCCTACCCGACTTATTATTAAGGTTCTAGCAGCTCCTATAGCTACTAGCGTAATAATATAATAATAATAATATTATTATTACTTATATATATATATATATATTAAACCGCTCTTTTAATAGAATAGTTAAGTATTTAAAGATATTTATCTCTTATAAGTAAAGTAGTTAGTTTAAATCTAGTAAAGAGTATAAGTATTTCTTACCTTTAGTATATGCTTAGAGTATAGTCTAACCCCGATATAACTTTAGTTAGAGTAGTAACTTTACTAAGCTTATAATAAATATAGTTAAAATATAAGGTAATAATAAAATATATTATTAAAAGACTAGAGACCTTTTAATATTAATTATAAGCTATTTTAGTAGTTAAAAAGCTAGAGAGTAAAGACTAATCTAATAATAAAGTATAATTATAAAATAATTAACTAATTTTTAAAATCTTTACTAAGTATTATTAATATATATATTAAGATTACTTATAACTTAAATAAGATATATAATAAAAAGTATAAATATATATATATATATTTTTAACTTTTATATATTTTATAAATCCCGCGCTTATAGTAACGCGGATACGGACTACTTATTCTTATATTATAAGCGGACTCCGCTTTTTCCGTTACCTTATAGCGATAGCCTTAAGCCGCGCTTAAAGTAACTCTAAGGAGGAGGGTAATATTATATAAGTTAATCGTAACCGCGAAAATTTTTTACTTAAAATATAGCTTTACTTTAAATTATAATAAACTTAGATTTAAAAGTTTACTATACTTTTTACCTTATTAGAAGCTAAAGCGAGTATTAGTAAGATTATTTTAAGGGACGCTTTAATCTTTATATAAATAATTATCGAATAAGTAGCGGAGTCTAAGAGGGTCCGGGGAGGCGCCCCCCTTACTCCGACTCTATTAATTAATAATATTTCCTTAGCTATTATAGCCGCGGTTTCCTCTCTTTTCTATAGCTTTAGGGGGAGCGGAACTCTTTTAATATAAGCTATAATTATAGCTAAAGCGCTAAAAAAAACTATTAAAAAATAAGTTCCTAAATAATATAAATATTAGCTTATAATTTACTTTAATTTTATCGCTATTTTACTTTAAGTTTAAGGCTTTAAGGTAATTATAATAAATATTAATTACGGATTTTATAAATAAGGCTAAGCCCTTATAGTAAGGAAATTACTTAATAATAATATTATAATAATATTTTAAAATACTATTTATAAGCTTTAGTTTAATTTAAAATAGCTTTATATTATTTTTAGAGAAAAGATACGCTTAATTAGCGGAGGTTATACTCTTATTATAAAAAAAGTGCTAATATAAGCTTTATAGTAAGGTAATAAGGAAGCTTTTTAGAAAAAGATTAAATTATTAAATAAAGTTTTAATAATATAATTATATATAAAAAAATATTATTTAAAAACTTAGCGGAGTTCCCTTATAGTTACTATTAATAGCGTAATAAACGTAAACTAGATTTATAATAAAAATATAATAATATAAGCGGAGATTTTTAATATAAAACTTTATAAGCTAAAAGTCTAACTTTAGTAATATTTTAAATATTATTAGCTTAGATATATTACTAAATATTATATAATAAAGCTATAATATAGCTAATACTCCGCCTTTTTATATATAGAGGGTAAGTTAGCTTACTTTATAATATATAAAAAGAGATTATATTATTATCTTTTTTATTAGGGAACTTACTTTAAGTAAAGTTAACTTTACCTTAAGATAAAAGTAGCGTAAGATTAGGCGAAAAATACTTATATTTCCTAACCTCGGAGATTTATAAATTAGAACTTCGTATATACTGCCCCTTTTCTCCTTTTAGCGCTAACCGAAATCTAATAATAGCTAGGGCGGAAACGCTAAAAAGTAAATATAATAGCTTCGCCTCTAACCCCTTTTCTAAACTTATTCGTAACTCCGCCGTAATAATTAAGCCGCTTTTTAAAATTAGCTATTATAAGCTCTATTATAAGCTAGTAAAACCTTTATATATTCCTTAATTATATTAATAAAGCTTTAATTAAATAAATTATTTAAAATATTATAATTAAATATAAAGATTTAGTTTATAATAATAATAACGTTTAGGAAGATAAATAGCTATATAAACTCCGTACTAAACCTAAACTACGTATACTCTTACTACCGCGAACTCCGCTCTAAAGGAAATATCGGCTTCTTAATTATTTATTATTACTAGACTTATTTAAAATATAGAGTACTAGGCGCGGACCTAATCCGGCCTTAAGCTAAGGTAACGCTTAAGGGGAGGGTTTTACTCTAAGTTCTCCGGTTTTTCCTACTCTTAGAATATATATAAGATAGTTCTAAGCTATATTAAGTATACTAGCGTATAAATATTATTATTATTATTATTATTATTATTATTATTATTATTATTATTATTATTATTATTATTATTATTATTATTATTAAATATATATATATTTTACTTAATATTAGTATAATTTTAAAAAATTATAATAATTAGCTTTTTAATATTATAATTTTAGATTATAAGCTAGCTATTTATATTAAGTAAGGGGTTTTCCCTTAAGCACTTTAGTTTTTCCTCTTTATTAAAAAATATATACTTAGATACCTTTTAAGTTAATAGTATAAATTAATATATATATATATATATATATATATATATTAAACTTATAATATACTTTTTAAGTAAAGTAAAGTAAACTTTATAATAAACTAATAATAGCTATAATAATTAAGTAAAATAATAATACTATTAAGTTAAAATAAGCTATAATATATTATTAAAATACTTATATTACTAGCTGCTTAAGAATATAATATATATTAAACACGTGTTATAAATATAATAAATAATCTTTATATAAATAAAGTAAAAAGTAAAAAGTATATATAAAGTTAAATTAAACTTAAAATAATATAAATCTAAAACTAATTATTATTATTATTATAGTACTCTAGGGGCTATAGAAGTAGCTGCTAGAACCTCGGCAGTAAGTCGAGTAGGAAAAACCCTCCTAAAAGAGGTAAAACCCCCCGCTATGTGGTAGGACCGCGTCCGGCTCGGGGCCGGGCTGGGCGCTCTGCGCGTACAAGGAAAGTGACCGTCGGTCACGGTGGTGCCATATAACGTAAGGAAAGATAAGGAAAGATAGATAAGATAAGGAAAAGATAATAGTAGCGGCGGTACGTACTGCCTGCACGTGCCGGTACGTACCTCCCCGGCCTCCAGGTACGTACTACTCGACCCTCAGGTACGTAGCTACGTACCTCTTCTACGCACGGTACGTACCTAGGTACGTACCCCTTTTTCAAGCCTTCCTAATCGGGAAGCCTTCCTAATTAGGAAGTTAGTCTTTACAAATTAGTAACTCAAGGCCCGAGGGTATATAAAGGAGGGGGGGGTCGCTCCTACCGGCATAGGCGGGCCGTCGTCGTCTCGTTATTTCTTTAGCAATTTCAACTATATAAGTAATCCTTAGCCCGCGTAACTAGTCCGTGGCTAACCCGTGCCGGAGCAGAATACCCGCTAAACCCGACTTTCCTCGACCGGTGTCTTGCGCGGGGTATATTAGTGCGCTCATTAGCTCTAGGGACCTTTATTAGGTATAAAGAAGTAAGTACTCGGCCCCGGCGTGCGTCCGTATCTGCTAATAACCGGGGCAGACTATCTAAGCGCGGCCTGCGTTAAATACGCGAATAATCGCACTAGGTGCTAGCCGATTAACGATCCCGCTATAGCCGAGGCCGTTCGCGCCACGGTCAAGGTCGCCCGCTAGCCGGGCTTCGATCGTAACGCCTAAATAGTAAGTAATGTCGGGGTCGTATCGGGTCCGTAGTAAGTCCTATACTAACGAGCGTAGTGGAAAAATATAATTCAGCGCGTTAAAAAGATACGCGCTATCGCGCGTCGTGATAGCACTCGCGCTAATCGAGTCGTGCAGGCGGCCGCCGGCCGCGTACCGCTTTAAGGCCTACTACCTCCCGCTATCGGGGAGGACCCTATTATCGAGGCGACCGAAGGTCTAACCGGCGCCGACCGACTTATCGCTGCCATATCGGCCTAGACACGGGAGCAGCATATCTTCTATACGCAGGCAATTAACTTTTTTAAGCAGTCGACCGAGGAGCTGCGCCGTATCCGCCGCGCCGCCGAGAATAACGCGCGCTCGTAGGGGAGCCCGTCTCCTGCTAATCGTCCTCCTATCCTCTATACTCCGCCTCCTATCACTAGTTCCGCTTCCGCCCCGGTACCTATCGAATCCGAGTCCGAGTCCGAGTCGGAGGCCGACGAGCCTAGCGAGCCCGAGACTACTCCTACCCCGAGCGTTAAGGTTACCCCCGCCGCCGGGGAGGATACTACTAGCGTCCGTGCCGAGACCGCGCCGCCTCCTTATAAGGAGATCTCTAGTCCTATTCAAGATAGTCCGGTTAATAATATATCTAGTAACGAAAACTATACTACGCCGGTTAGCGACCGTGCCGCGTCCGGTAGGGAGGAGGAGCTAGCGGTGGAGGAGGAGCAGGCGGCTCTAGTTCGCGCTTATAGTCGTAGTCGAGGTCGGGGCCGCGGCCGAGGCCGCGGCCGTGGTAGGCGCGGTCAGTCCCGCGCTTCGCGCGGTTAAGTTAATACCTTATATATAGTTAAGATAGTCTAGCTCCGGGGCCGGGTAAGCGGCTAGTAGGATAAATAATAAGGTTATCGCCGTAGAGCGGCCTTTATATATTCGTTACGGGGCCGAAAGCCCCGTCTCCCTTATCTATTTTGCCTTCGTAGAGTAATATTATAAGGTCGAATTAGCGTAGTCGTTTAAGCGAAAGAAACTAGCGTGTAAGTTTAGCTACGGATTAAGGGTTATTAAGCGCTTTAGTAAGGTTACGCTAGTCCCGTATCGGTCGCCGGTCGGCATCGAGAAGTGGCCTATCTTTATAAGTAAAGGTATAGTCGAGAAAGATATGCGGTATTATCTTATCCCCGCCATTATAAGGGCACCGCCTCGAAGCTACCCCGGGGACCCTACGGGCCTAGAGAAAGGAATTAAGTCTAATACGTTTAGACCGAAGTTATATAAGTACTATGCTAACGAACTTAGGAAGTCCCTCGTAGATACGTAAGGCGGTCCCGGCCTTAAGCCGTAGCGGTTTATTAATAGGGTAGCTATAGGACTACCCGTGCTTCTTAAGCTTACCTTCTCGGGAATACTATCGGAGGAGCTACTTTTCTCGGAGTCTAGTATCGAAGTCGCGTTACGTGCGTCTAGCCTCCGGTTCGGGTCCGGTCTATATCTTATAGAATTCCTCTAAGTCCCGTAATGCTTAATATCTCCGTCGACGGGGGCGCCCCCTGCGCCTATATCCGACCTACCTAGCGGCCTTCTCTGCCGCGGTGCGGATAAGGTCCACTATACCTATATATTAAAGGCGGTAGTAAGTGCGAGCTATCCGGTAAGTAAGGTATAGGTCGAAGGGGGGGACGAAGGCCTCTACTTCGATATAGTAGAGAGGGGTGGCCCTATAAGCTCCGGTAATAACTCTTAGGTATTTAGACTATTCCGTAGCTAGCGCCTTTATAACGGGGCCGTATAGTTTCCCCCCCGGTTACGTGGGCGGGGCGAACTAGGATATACTAAATACGATCGCCGATCTAATAGCCTTAGTATATACCTCCCTTACTCTTAATAAGGTATAACCCCACGTTAATACGGTAATCCCGGTAAGGGCTAGGCACTAGCGCTTAAGTTTAGCGGCGAGTTTTAAAAGGTAGGACTTCTATTAGAGTTTATAGTATAGCTAGACCCCTAAGAGTCTCGCCTCCTACGTAGGCTATACCGTCTCTGCACCGAGCTAGAGCCGGGTCGTGTCCGCTTTCCTAGCCTTCGTAAAATATATTAACTCGCTTTTAGCCGGCTAAAAGGTTATTTTATGCTCGAGGGCCTATTATTCGCAGATTCGCTACGCCCGCTTAAGTTAGAGGAGTACCTAGGCCCTATCGCGTCCGATACTAAGTATGTTAGTATTATCGGCGAAGCCTACCGTAAGTAGTCCGGTTACTAAGTTTAGACGTCGGTATAGTAAGGATATATATAATAGGAAAAGGACTGGTAATATAGGGGACCCTTAGGGGACCCCTTACTAAATCGGGAAGGCGTTACTAAGCCTATAGTTAAACTTAAGCCGCGAGGTTTTAGCGGTAAGATAAGAACGAATAAACGCCGTAACCTATTCGGGAAAGCTTAGGTAGTTAAGAATAACTATTAGCTTATCGTAAGAAACGTGGTCGAAGGCTCCGGTAAGGTTTAGTAGGAGGAGCGAGGCGGTGCCGCCCTAGTCCTAAATAGTCTTAATAGTTTTAGTAAGTATAAGGATTACGGTGTTAGTAGAGCGTTATAGCCTATTACCTATTTGGCCGTCTAGGAGGATGCTAGCCGCTTCCGCTACGGACGCTATTTTCCTAGCGATAATTATTTCTAGGACCTTCCCTATCGTGTTAAGGAGCGAAATCGGCCTATACCCGCCCGGGGTGCGGTACGTGGCCGGTAGTTTACCTACCTTACGGATAACTATAATATTAGATACTTTGAATCGTAACGGGAAGTGGCCGCTGTTAATATAGCCCTAGAAGATCTTTTAGAAGACTTAGATAAGGGGGGGTCCGTATCCCTTTAGGAACCTAACTAGGATCCCGTCGGGGCCGGCGGACTTCTATAAGGCGATTAAGGAAAGGGCAGAGTGGACGTCGTCGGTAGTAATCGAACGTTTAATATAGAAGGGAGGGAAGGGTTCGTCTAGGGTAAGAGGAGGGGCCGAGGCGGTAGGAGCAGGGAAGAATTACTAGCTAAGTAGGATCGCTTTATCCGAGAATATAGATATTAGGTTTAAGTCGGGGCTCTTCTATAGCGTCGGTATATATATAGGCTCCGGCGGGGCCTAGCTCCGGAGCCGGGCCTAACGTTCTATTATTTAAAGTATTGCTAAGTTCGTCGAGATACTATCGAGGAAGTCGCGCCAGGCTCCACGGCGGGCCGCGCTGATCGCGGACTTCTATGCCTTCGTTACTTCCTAATAGTCTTGCTAGTAAGAGTTAGTAGGGTTAGCTCTCTAATACCTTCGGGCCCGCTTAGCGGCCGCCGTGGCAGCCGCCGTCGCCCGATTCCACCAGTTTTATATCATGGGGTATATACGGACGCGTGACGGCACCGTAATCTCTGCTATTATTTCTAGCTATTTATATAGTAAGGTAACTACTCCTTCTAGGTCTTCGGGTATAGAGGTGCGGTATAGTTTAGGCCTAAGTCGGTTCCGTGCCTCGGCCGCGAGTATATCTAAGTAGAAGGAGCGCCAGATCCTAGTTAGTATAGTATTAGGGCGGAGGTCGGTGTTTACGTAGACGACCTACGGAATATAGTCGGAGCCGATAAGGTCGAGGTCGTTTCCTTAGTATATCGCCCGGCAGTCTAGCGTAGCCTAGGCTAGGTCGATAGTACTAGTTCGTTTATTATACATTTCCTAGGTAACCTTACCCGGAGGCGTGACGAGTCCGAGACGGAGGCTAGTCGCGAGATCGAGGAAGTCGGCCACTCTAGAGGAGGACCTTTTATAGTAATCCTATAAGGGGTAGTGGAGGTTAAAGTCGCCATATAAAAAGGTAGCCGTTAGGGTCGGGTCGGGGCAGAGAAGGTTACGCTATAAGAGGGGGCCAGACCGGATTGCCGATAGGGGTAAGTAGATAGATATGATTCGTAATAGGGGTACGGTATAGAAGAGGATAGAAGCTATATCGGGTGCTATAAGAGGTGTCTAAAGGGAGGGGTCTAGTCGTTTATAAATATAGAGAATCGCTCGGTCGCTAGAGTTTATAAGTCTATATAGTAAAATACCAGGAAGCGGGGGGCGTCCGAATCGGTCGCGTTATAGTTCCTATAAACAAATAAGATTATAGCCGATAAGGCTGCGGAGTACGGCATAGATAAGGTAGTTACGCTTTTATATATTCTAAAAGAGGGTCTTAATCTTTATTAGGAGTAGGGGAGGTAGAGGTTTACGATCGTATCGGGGTAGAGGAGGGGGCGGAAGGAGGGGTAGGGGAGGGGGCGGAGGAGGGCATAATAAAGGGGGAAGGGGTAGGAGGGGGAGGATAGGTTCCCTAGGCTCTGCCGCTGCCCCGTCCGCCACGGGATCCGGGGGTAGCGCCGCTCCCGCCTCGGCCCCTCTTCGGTGCCGGGGCGGGCTTATCGTTTATATTAAAGCGGAGTATAGCTTACGACTATATAGGGGCCGCGCGCGACCGCTTCCGGGACTAGACCTCGGTAAAGCCGTTACTAGTCTAAGATTAGGTCGGCTAGGAGTAGTCCTAAAACTTATAGGGTCGGTATACGTAATTACTACGTGCTCGGTCCTAGTATACCTTCGCGGTAGGGCAGTCTCGGGACCACGAGGCGTGGTTCCCCTTATAGAGGATATAGTTCTTAGTGCTAGTCTCGGCGAGGGCTAGATATGCGCTCTCCCCTTCCGGGTGCGCTACGGCTACGCATATTCCGTAACGTAGCTGCTCTCGGTAGTATTTCGCTATATGCCTATATTAGTAGTATTAGTAGCACTATCGGGGTCGCACCGCGTTATTATAGACTTCCATACGGGAGATTTCTATATCTATAACTAGGCTATTCTATATAAGTTTATTAGCGTCCGTTACGTTAGTAATTCCTAGGATAATGTAAGTGCGCGTAGCTCCTTCGCTACGGGGCCGGAGCGCTCGAACTCGGGCGATATCGATCTTATTATACTTCTTAATCTACTATAAGAGTATATCTCGGTCGCTATAGGCGGCCCCTACTCGTACTCCCTTCGCTATAATAGAGAAGGTTTTCTAGCTGCGGACCGCCCCCTTACCGAAGACGATAGGGATCTACTTAACTAAGCCCACTCGTCTCTTATATTCCGGATAGAATATAACTACTACGTCTCCACTAGGGAGTCGTCTCGTAGCCGATACGGCCTCGCACTTTAGAGCCGTATTCGCAGCCCGTACGATCTCTTATAGGGTCGGCTATAGGGTATCTACGTTAATTATAATATCTTTTATAGATATAGTAACTTCTCTATCGGAGCGACTAGGGACGGGTTTAACTACTATACCGCCGGTAATAGCTACGGAAGCTTATAACGGCCGAGTCGGACTAGTATCGGGGCCGATAGTCTATAGGAGTGCTTTCTATATAGCTTAAGCAACTATCTTCTCGATTAACTTAGTAATCTCGGGTAAAAGTCGGGTAATATTCTAGTCCGGGGGGGTTGCGAATTTCTTACGGAGTTTAGCTCTAAGAGCTACCACGATATTCTAGGCGTCGGAGAACGCCGCGGTAGGCACCACCGCGGCCAGTTTATTATAGGCTTCCTTTATATCGCCGTCGTAAAGGTCCCGCACCTGCTCCGCTTCTCCTCCTATTCCGACGCTGCTATTATATTATCCTTAGCCGGACTGGGGGTGCTATAGGGACTGTCCCAGTCCCCGCGCACCCCTATCTACGACCATGGGCGCGTCGCCTGCCCCTTAGGCCCCGGCCGAAGCCGCCGCGGGCGCCATTAACTTCTTCTCGGTAATGAATATGTGGTAAAGAGCGAAAGGTCAAGTAACGGGTCCTGTCCCGTTTTCGTGAAAGGTTAAATCTAAAACTAATAAATTCTTAATTTAATAGTTATAATTAATATAAGAAAGATTTATAAAAATAAAGAAAAGAGAAGAAATATATATATAATATATTTTTTATTTTATACTTCTAAAAAATAAAGTAATAATAAATAAACTTATTAATTAGCTTATTATAACTAAATTTTTAAAATATATAAAATAAAAAATATAATATTTATTTATATTATATAATTTAAATAAAATATTTAAACTTTATTATTTATTTATTTATATTTATTTATATACTAAAAGCTTTTATAATATCTAAAGCTTTTATAATATAATATATAGGAAAAATCCCCTAAAATAAAGCAAAACCCCCTAATTATAAAAGGAAAGCTTACTATACGCTTATATAAAAATATAATAATAGCTAGCGGTAATATAATATAATAAGCTTATTACCTAAAGGTAATTTTAAATAATATAAGAAAAGTAAAGTAAGGAGGGAAATACGGAGAAAAGGAAAGTTTATAAAGCGCGGGGCGGAAAAAGCGGGGCAGTATAGCGTAGCGCGGGGCGGTACGGGGCGGTATAGGGCGGTATAAGGTAGTATAAGGCGAGGCGGTATAGCGAGGGGCGGAGGAAAGAAAGTCTAAAAAAGGGTAAGGTAAAGTAGCGGGGTAGTTATTTTCTTATCTATTAGTGATTAAAAAGGGGGGGCTATATCTCTTTCTTTTCTATCTCTTTTTTCCTTTTTTTTTCTTTTTTTTATTATTTTTAGAAAAAGGTATATTTCTAACCCCTTTTTTTAACTTTTCCTTTTAACTTTTATAATAAAAGAAAAATAATAAAAAAATAATAAATATATTTAAGATTATTTATAATAAGTTTTATAACTTTTTTTATATTATATATATAGCTTAGCTAGCTAATTATAAGGTTTTATATTAAAAATAATAAAATAAATAATATTATATAATATTAGCTATATATAGCTAATAAAATATATAAGCTTATAATTAGCTAATTATTCTAATTATATTAAAGCTTAATATAAATATTAAAAAATAAATAAAGTTAAAAATTAAAAGCGGAGTTAAAATTAAAGCTTAAAATACTAACTAAGTTATAAATATATTAAGAGAAATTATATACCGCTATAATAAAAGCGGCGCGGTATATTAGTAAAGAAAAATAGCTAAATAGCTTATTAGTAAATATAAAGTAATATAAAATAAAGCGGAGTTTTAAATATAGCTAATAATAAATAATAAGAAAAAATCTAAGTTAATTTATATAATATATAAAAGCGGAATAAGATATCGAAGCTTTAACTTAGTAAGATAATAATAACGCCTTAAATAAGCGCCTTAATAAAATTAGCTACTTTAGCAGCCGCTTTTAATATTACTTCTATTATTATAATTATTAACGCTTTTTCCTAAAAGTTTTATATATTAATATTAATTTACTTTAAAATACTTTATAAATAGATGTTTATTAATATAAGCGGAGTAAGAGGCGGGGAGGGGGGCAAAGCGATAATAATAATAATAGCGGTAATAAATATAATAATTAAACTATAAGTAAAGGTAATAATAATAATAAATATAAAAGAGAAAGTAAAGATAATAGTAAGGGGCGCGGGGGTAAAGGCGCTAGTTTAGATAATAATAGCTATAATAATAATAGTAAAGTTTATAATAAAAATAAAAAAAGCGATAATAGCGGTAATAAAAGTATTTATAATAATAATAATAATAATAATAATAATAATAATAATAATAATAATAATAATAATAATAATAATAATAATTATTATTATTATTATTATTATTATTATTATTATTATTATTATTATTATTATTATTATTATTA
>PDHQ01000394.1:0-27743 GCA_003339415.1 Ophiocordyceps camponoti-saundersi (nom. inval.)
TTCTTTTTTTTTTCTCAAAAAAAAAACCGCACCCTTTTTCTTTTCCCGTGAGGGGATTTTAGCCCGGGCCCCCCCCCCCCCCCCCCCCCCCTACAGCTAGAGATCCCCCCTTATATTAGAGATAAATAGGATAGTAGATACGTCGGCTAAAGAGAGTTAATTTAGTAGGCCCTAAAAAGGGGGAGTAAAAGATGATGTCTACGATAAGTTTGACCCGGCCTACGGGTGCTAATTTAAACCCTAATTAGGCTCGTCAGCGCCTGCCTTTATAGGCCGCCACTAGTTAGTTAAGGACATCAGTTACCTAAGAAGTTACGCCCCTTAGGTATCTGCTGCGCTTGCTTAGGATATCCTTCTCCCCCCGCCAAACTACCTGTACGGCCCTGGCCCGGCCCGGCCGACCTGTACGGACCTATTAGTCCTACGTCCTTAAGACCGTCTTCTCTGCGAGGGCTGTGTGTATAGGTAGGGGTGCCTATTGCTCCCGCTAAAGGGTTTTCGGGATAATATTAGCAAGGATAGAAGGAAGGTAAAACGATATATCGCGCCGTAGCAAAGCCGTGAGAAAAATAAAAACAGCTATTCTTATTTAATCACGCGCTATAAGCAGTTTTAACGGGGTAAAAGGATAAACCCGGCGTATAAAAAGGATAAGAGAGAAACAAATAATTACTAATAATTACTAGTAATCCTAGGTAATTTAGGAAAATAAGGAGAAGAGGAAGGGATCCGTATCTCGAGTAGGTAGCCGACCTAGCTAGGCCCGGATACGCTTAGGGCGACTAACTTTGTTTATATATCGAAGGGCCCACGGCTACCTTAGTAATTATTTATAAGGAAGGAAAAATAACCTCTACTATAACCCGTGAACCCTTTAGCTAGTTTAGTTATCGGTAGTAGTAGTAGTAGCAGCGCTAGTAGCGGCAGAGAGGTATCGTTATCGCGATCGTTAACGGCGATAGTAGCAGGCGGCAGGTAGATATCGTAAGAATAGATATTATCGAGAGGAGTAGGTCGGCACTACGAGGCTATAGCCCCCCTATCTCGGTTACTAGATAAATAGCTATGCTACCTAACTATTAGAGATAACCTTAAGTACCTAGTTATTAAAATAAGTAAAATAAAGGAAACCTATATATAGGTAGCAAAGCTAGTTAATTATATAAAGTCTAAGAAGGCTCTAAGCCTCCTATCTAAGTCTAAGGTATAAGTATTACCCGTATATAACTAATATAAGTTATATAACCTATCCCCGCTATTAAGTATATAGATACCTAGGTACCGTTTGCTAGTAATCCGGTTATCCTATTAGCTAGACTATCGGTAATAAGTGCGGTAATCTCGTAAAATAATTAGTTAGTAGAGGTTATATATAAGGAGGTACTAAAGTATATTCTAAGTAGGCAATCTAGAGAGTTATTATATAGAATCTTTTAGCGTAGATAGGAAACCGTAGAAAAATATAGGGAAAGCGTTTAGAAGAAAAGAATCGTAACTTTAGAGGTTAGAAAAGGAATAAGAGCGTTATAAATCGGTAGATCGGCGCGTATAAATAAATAAAAATAAAAAATTCTGCCCGCGTAGGAAAACCCTTTATCGTTAACTTTATCTATACTATTATTTTTTTTTATTAAAAAATTTCTCGTTACCGCACGCCCGTCTTTCGTAGTTATTTCTAATCGTCGGGAAAGAAAAATATATTATTATCTAATAATATTCTAGGAGAGCCTTTTAGGGAAGTTATAATTTCCGACGAAGAGTTCGGCCCCCGTTACTAGGTTATGTTAGGAACGGCTTCCGAAGCCTTAAAAACGGCAATAAAGGCGCTCGCGATTACGGTAAGTTTAAATAAGTAAAGTAGGACTATCGAGGCTAATAAAAAGTAGGCTAAGGAGTATAGGATTATATAAGGTACTACCCGCGACGTTACGATCTTTATGCCGAAAGAAGTAAATAAGCCTATAAAGTCTATTATCGCTTACTTCTTATATTAGGAATATCTATTTAAGGCGATAATTCTTACGAGCCGCGCACCCCGACCCGAGTATGCTTATAACGAGTATACCGATATATCGAAAGATAAGCTTTTTTTCGAGCTTTATTTCCGGTATAAAGACTAGTTTAGCGGGAAGTATAATAATTATTTCGTGCGAGGAAAGTCCTATAATACGGGATAGAGATTCTTCGCGGAAAGCCCTTCCGGTTATTTCGTGTCTTTTAAGGGCGATCTAACGACATATACTAGCGCCTTATATTAAGTTATTAACTATCCGTAGTAAATAGATAAGGAAAGAATACGGGCAGAGGCGGATAAAATAATAGAAGAGAACGATTGAGAGCGTACTAAGGCTTATAAATATGCCGCGCGTAAGGGTGCTAGGCGTAGCTAAATAAGAGCTACGTATAGTAAGAAAGAAAAGGGGATAATCGCAAATATTTATAACTTTATAGTAATTTACGATAGTTCCCTTTAAATATAAAAAGTCGTGAGATAAAGAAAAACGGCTCTTCTTATTCGATTACGTTATAGAACAAGTTTTAGGGGAGTGAAAGAGAGACTTATAGCGTATAGGAAAAAAAAGGGAAAAAAAAAAAGATATTCTAAGCAGTGTAGGGTAGGTTATAGCGATTCGTAGTAATTAAGAAGGGCGAGGAAAATAAGAAGGGTTATATATATAGGTAGTTTAGCGGCGGTAACGGACACGCCCGAAGATAAACACGTATTAGCCTTAGCTAGGGAACTATTAGTAGCCTATATAGGGTTTAGTTAAATTTTCCCTCTACCCTTATCTTCCCCTAAGAGCTTCTAAGGATTAGGCGTAAAAGGTATTTAGAATAGAAAAGGGGCTATAACTAGGTATATAGCATAGAATAGTTTCCCTCGAGAGAGGAAGGAATTAAGCAAGCAATTAGCCCTAAACCTTATCTTTACTACTATTTAAAAGTCGTATATCGCAAGTCAGGTCTTAGAGAGGACTTATAGTAAAAACTCTACTAAATAAAATTATAACTTTATTTTAAACCTTATATTTTTTTACTATAAATTACTAATTTAAACACCTATTTTAAAGTCCTTAGCACCTGATTAAATAGTATTTATCCTTTTTCTTCCCTCTTCTCTTATCTTTATATATAAAACCGACTTCCTATTTTTTTTCCCGATAGAGAATTACTATCTAGCCCGCCCCCCCTATAGCTAGATATCCCCTTATATTAGTTAAAGACCCCTATTACCTAAGAAGTTACGCCCCTTAGGTATCTGCTACGCTTGCTTAGAGTATCCCCCCCCCCCGCTAAAATAGGTAAATAGAGGCTATAGAAAGATAAGATTAAGCTTTAAAGTAGTAAAACGGTCGTGCTTAATTTAACCTAGGAATAATAATCTATTTATAAAGGGGAAGGGGTTGTGCTAATTTATACTAGCGGTCGTAAAAAATGCTATATTCCGTGATAGGGCGTTATATATACCTAGAAGCTACTTCGATACGTTTTTGCCGGGCATAATAAAGGAAAATCTAACGAACTTAGATACCTACTATAAAAATATAAATACTTCTTAAAAGGGGCAGGAAAGGCTTAAGGGATAAATTTCTTTTAATACTATCCTAACCTAGGTAGCCTTATCTAGAAAACGTGTAAAGTAAAGTAAAACTCTCCCTTATATATACTTAGGCTAGAAGGGTTTATATAAGGCGCCACGCGAAAGAAGACGGAATACTCTCCCTTATATATATATATATATATATATATATTTTTAGGAGCATAAAAGGGTTCTTATTAATACGCATTTCTTAGCACATTTTTTTGCTTTTATATACCTTTAGAAGGCGTAGGCGGGTCTCTCCTAATTTTCACTAAATATAAAAAAAAACTAAAAAAACCGGCCCTCTTTACCACGCTTTTATCGAGACGAAAAAGACTCTCCTATACACGTTAAGAAGGACGAATTAGCCTACTCGACGCTATAGAAATTCTCTCTTCTATATTTCTAAGATAGAACGGAAAGGCTCTTTTAGCAGGCCTTATCTATATATATATATATAAACGAAATACCTCTTCTATATACCTTTAAACGCGGGAATTTACTCCCTTTAGCACCCCGATCTAACGGAATATAAATTCGAAACTAAAACGCACGAAATAGCTCTCTACTATATAGCTTTAGGCGCTATCTTCTAAAGGCTATAGAAGCATAGAAGGCTACCCCTAAGGCCGCGGAAATACTCTATCCCGCACGCCTTTAAATATATAGAAAGGCTCTCTCGGGGCACGTTTAGATATACGAAAACGCTATTTTATTTTCGCATATGTTTAAATATATAGAATAGTAATATTTTCGCGTACTCAGTCGCACCGAATAGCTACCTTTAAGACGCCTTAAAGGGGCAGAAAAGGCTCGCTTCTATATAAGATAGAAATATATATAAAGTTGTCCTTCGGCACCCTATTAAGGTATTAAAAGAGATACTTAAAGTAAGCATACGAAACGGCTCTCTTTACGTTATATTCTAAGACGGGGACCGTTACTCTTTTGTATAAATTTATATATATTAAATTAATTATTCTCTATAGCTTTAGGAGGATTTATATAACGTCTCTCGCAGATACTTACGAATACACGAAGGCGCTCTTATCTACGTACCTTTAAATAGGTAAAAAACACCTTCTTTCTTTTACCTAACACCGAGCTATAGAAAGGGAGCCTATAATATTTAAGAATATATACGAAATACGAAATATCTATCTTAGCACGTCTTTTTACCGACGAAGTGAGGTTTCGTTACGTTAACCCTTCGGACTACGAGGGGTCCTATTTAGTATATATTTCACGATATAGAATAGAGTATTCTAAGGCACGAAGACGCTATTTTATTATTAAATTATTTACTATTTAGCTTTAGTTCCTCCTACCGAAATAGTCGGTTAATACGGCGTTTAATTATGTTTCCTTTTAACCCCCCCCCCCCCCCTTATAACGTCTATCTACTTATTTTTAGTATCCTTTTTTTTTACTTAAGACGTATTTTATTTTCCTCGAAATTCTACGTTTGCAAACGGACTAAAAGGCATATACCGGATATTCCTTTTTACTAAATTACGATCGATAAATAATAGTAAAGACCGGTATTCGAAGCTTATACTACCTATACCCGGTTTATCTATATCGAAGTCCTATATAGGATATAGATATAATTTATATTACGGATAGTTTTCTTTAGCATACTCTCGAATATACGAAGAGGTGTATTTAACGCTATAGGACGGCCTTTTTCCTATTAATATTCTTACTATTAATGCCTATTAGCTCTATTTACCTATCTAACTAGGTATCTAAAAGGCATATATCTATATTTATTTCTAGTTCCCTCCCGTACGAAATTAAGCTACTTATCTTAGGCTTCCTTTCTACTTAGGACTTACTTTACTCGATATTATATATTAGTAAATACTTTAAAGCGCTAGCCGAAACTTTTATAAATAAATAGATTAAGCTAGACGATATATAAAGCTCGAATATATATTTATTATTTTTTAGTAGAATCCTAACTATCGAGGTATCTTACGATACCTCGTAGCCTTATATTACCGCCTGGCCACCTTCCTTGCACTTTCTCTCTCTTATATTTTCGGCTACGCCTATGAATTCCGCTACGTACGAAACCCTCGAGCCTTATAACGATACTAATCTCGAGCGTATAAAGCCGATAGATTACTCTCTCGACGAGTAATCCTTTAAATAACGCCTAAATAGCGCGTCCCTTAATTTATTATTACGGCTTAGTATAGATAAGGAAAAAATAAAGTATCTTCGGGAGACCTATCTATAGATAACTGCGA
This sequence comes from Ophiocordyceps camponoti-saundersi (nom. inval.), assembly GCA_003339415.1. Lineage (NCBI taxonomy): Eukaryota > Fungi > Ascomycota > Sordariomycetes > Hypocreales > Ophiocordycipitaceae > Ophiocordyceps > Ophiocordyceps camponoti-saundersi. The sequence goes on from PDHQ01000394.1 coordinate 5,839, forward strand.
CTTTTAATATAAAAATATTAATTAGCTATTTTTAGCGTAACGGTTTTATATAATCTACGCTCCTAATATATACTTAGCTTATCGTAAGCTACGAACTAGGGAACCGAAATATAGCTTAATATATTTAAATTAGGGAGGGACTAGAAGCTTAAAATAGTATTTATTACTTATAAATTCTAATATCTATAGTATTAGATTATTATTAGAAGCGATACTTAATATATATTACTATTATTACTTAGGCATATATTGCTTTTCCGATTAGGAGGGAGACCCGGGCTACTTGAATATCGTTCTTAATACCTTAACTAAATTTACTATATTTAGGGCTTTATATTAGCTATAGTATTACGAGGTTAGGTTACCTTACGATAAGCGGTATAATAAGTTAACTGCTTATATTAATATAGCTCGGTTTATCCTTATCGGATATATAAGGAGCCTTCGATTATATAATACTAGGGGACTCTTACTACTACTCTAAGAACGATAAAGTAGCTTAGAATCCTCGAGCTGCCTCTTATCTTTCTAATAAGATTATTACCCTTTACGTACTCGGCTAATACGCTAATTAAGGCGCTGCCGCTAGTCGTAGAGGTTATTATATTTAATAACTCTAAGCTTACTAACTTAAACTTATAGGACGACTAGGTAATCCTCTCTATTATTAAGTCGGGGCTTAAATATCTCTAGCGGAGGTATAGCGGTTCTTAAGCTCCGATTCGGATAGTTTTACCTTTTCCCCTTTTTCCTATTAAGTATCGGATACTTCCCGTTAAGAATCCGATAAATAATAAGCTCGAAGCGATATTAGTAAGGATACGACGAATAGGGCTTAAGACGTCCTATTAGAATTATATTAGTATTCCTAGTCCTAAATTCTATCTAGCTACCTTATTAGAATTTTATTAGCCTACCTTATCTCGGATTCTCTTAGCTTATATTATTAGAATTCTACTAGCCTTCCTTATAGGTTCGGTTAATAACTATTAGTAACTTAATAAACTTAAGGTAACCCGGAGGCGACGAGCTTATTTAATATTAAGGTCCTTTATATAAACCTTAGGTTATATAATATAGAAGAAACGCAGCTTATCCCTATTTTATCGCTATTAGGCGGGGTTAACTCCTTAGACTACGGATCGCCGATCGGACCTAAGATTACTAATAAAACGAAGAAGATATTATACCTACTATATATATATATTATATAGCTCGATACTCTAGCTAAGGTATTAAATAAGGTATTAGGTAATCTTAAGGTTTTAATAATCCTAATAAACTTTAGCGAGGACGAAATAGTACTTCCTTTAATTAAATAAGACTAGGGACTCCCGCTACCTTAGAAATTATAGAAAAGCTTAGCGAGCTGGACCTATCTCTTATCTTTCCGATAAGATAATCGCCCTTAACGTACTTAGCTAGTACGATATTAAAAGCGCTACCTAAAATCGTAAAGGTCCTTACGTTTAACTATAGGATAATATATTATAACTTTAACTTATAGTAGAATAAGGCGGTAAAGCTTTCTACTATAAAGTCGGAAAAATAATAAGAAAAGCCGCAGCCTACGCCTATTCTATCGCCTTTAACCGGACTCGAATCCTCTCCCTATAATTAGGAACCTTAACTTAGTAAAAAAGACATATAAGGCCCGATATATATTATCTAGCTCGATACTCTAGTAAAGATATTAAACGGTATCTTAGTTAGTTTTCGGGCTCTTATAATACTTATAAACTTAGATAAAATCGAATATAAATTAATTATACGATATAAAGCGGGGATCTTAAATAATAAACTAGCTTAGAATACTCGAGCTACCTCTTATCTTTCTAATAGGACTATTACTTATATAAGCCCTTATTATTTTAAATATATTTAGGGGTAACGGAGTATAATATTTATCTTAACGGATAATTATCGGATATATCTAGAAAAGAAATCCCTTTCCTCGTAACTAAGGGGGTATATTAGAAATAATAAGCTATATATATAGCTAAATAAACCGAAATATAAGTACCCTTCGTAATATATAAAATTTTAGCGTAGTAGTTAATGCCCCGTATAATCTATTAGAGGTCGAAGGCTTATAACGCTTAATTAATAACTTTACTTATTAGCTATAATAGCTATAATACGCTTTTATCGCGTATAATATAATTAATCTTTTACCTTATATAGCTTAGAAGTCGGCTTAGAAGCTTAAGGCTACTACCTTATAAACTATACCGACTAGCTAAACTTAGATAAGATTAATCGATATTTAGACTAGAATAATTAGTTTATAGAGCCGACTCTATTTATATTAGTTTTCGATAATTAGCCTAATATAAAGAAATAAGCTGACCTTTTATTAAATAATAAGGATCGTCGTTATACGGATATCTTTAGCGCTAAGATTAATATCTATAATACTCGGTTAAGAATTAACCTCGCCTTTAGTTAAAAAAATATAAGAAGCTATTAAATTTCTACGCAGAGCTAGAAAAAAAGAGAGCAAAGATAGTATAGATATTCTAGCAGTAAATCTATTACCTTATAAGCTATAGCTAAGGATAATAGGATAAAAGAGTTTATAGAAAATACTACTAGAGAAGTAGCCTAAAAGATAGTAACGGAGGCCGTTAAGTAAAAAGCGTATCTTCTTACTTATCTAAGAGGAAAGGTCTCGTAATATATATTTTCCTACGATCTTTTCTTATACCGCCGTAACTACCGAAGTCCCTAGTATTACCTATGCTATCTATAGTCCTCCGCTTTAGTATATCGCTTATACTTTTATTATAAACTAATATTCCGAGTTACTAAGTAGTAGGGGTATAGTAGTAATATTTTAACGCGTTATAGTAAAGGAGATCTCCGGTATATTAGGGAGGGGCGTCGAGGTCGGGTACTCGGTATCTTATAGCTAAGATATCTATTATCCCGTAGCTAATACTTTATAGAAGTTCCGGGAGTCTCTTAAACGGAATATCTATTACCCCGCGAAGGATATTTTATAGAAGTATCGGACGCTTCGTTAGCGGAGTATCTATTACTCTATAGTAGATAAATAGCTATATTACCTAATTCTAAAAGTTAGCTTTAAAACGCTAGAAATTAAGGAAAATATAAGGGGACCTAAATATAGGTAGCAAAGCTTAGTTAATTATATAGAAATAAAGGTTCTAAGCTATCTATATATAGCTAAAATATAAGAGTCGTACTTATATAACTAAGATAAGTAATATAAGATATGCCTACTATTAGTCGTTTTAGTACTTCGTAGATATATCTATTATATTTTAGATAAGTTATTCTATAGCTATACTTTATAATTCTATAATACTTACGCTATCTCTATATAGATCGAAAAATAATAAAGGTTATATTTTATAGGGATAAACCTATCTATAAGGCGATAAAAATATATATTAAAAGAGGGAGTAGAGTAGATATTAGCTATATAAATATATAATAATAATTATATATATATATATAAAGACTATATAGCTATTATATATATATAAAACTAGCTACTAAATTAGTTAATTAATAGCGATTATATAATATATTATATAATTATATATATATAAGTGGGGTAGAAAGCTTAGCACTAAAAGATAGTATAAAAAAATTTCTTCCTTAGTTAAGTATTATAAAGAGTATATCCTCTTAGCTTATATATAGAAAACTAGGTTATATACGTAAGCAACGTTTATAGCGCTAAGTAGTAGATATATAATACGATAAGAGGAATATTTAAACTAGTAGGAGATAAACCTTAAAAGAATAGGTATCGAAATGAGAAATATCCGTTATAATTTCCCTTTTTAAGACTCGATTAATAAGTTATAAGAGAGGTAATACTTAAAAATACCTATTACTATCTATAGTATAAACGAGCCCGGTATTAACGATCGATAGCGTAAGGCGAAGGACCTTACGAATATAGCGGATATTATGCGTCGGAAGGTAGAAAAAGGCGAAATAAATATATTATTAAGTCTTACGTAGAAGTATCGCACTAATATACTAATAGAGAAGATAACGATATACTTCGAGGTAAGTTTTACTTTATATATTTATTAGTATATTAATTAATTAGGTTAAAGTTTTACGTATACTTTAAATTTTAGGTAAAAGGCGGCGTAAATATCGGGCATATAGATATCCCGATATATACGGAAATCGCGTTCTATATAAAGACGCTAGAGGATACTAATACGACGACTAAAAAGAATATATAGAGTACTACGCCCGTAGATTTCTTCTACGCCCGGTTTCTTAGTATAAACGCGTATAAAAGAATAGCTATTTACTTAACCTATCCTCGGATAACGTATATACCGATAGAGATAGTATACCTATAAGGGTATTTTATTAAATAGCTTATTGAGTCCCGCCGCCCGGAGTACGCTAAAGTACTTATCGTTATAATATTTAGGAAACGTAACCCTCGGATATATTTCGGCTATATACGAATATAGATAATAATAGTTACTACTTATAAAAAATATATACTATTCCTATTCTACGAATATATATCGATATAAGGCGTTTCGGGAGGGTTATACGTAAACTATATCTAGAATAATATAAAAATATTAATATATAGTTAGAGGAAATTTAGGGGTTTAATATAAGAAGAGGCGGAGGCAAAAAATATAACGGTAGTATTTCTAGGGTTTAAGAGATAGGAAGGGGGGGTAAGCGAAGAGTTAGAAAACTATATATACGAAGAGGTTACGCTAAGAATCGTAAAGGATATACCGAACCCTTTCGCTAAGAAGGATAACGCTAGTATTAAAGAAAAAGGGGAGGAAGATATTATAAACTATATTATAATAGTAATTTAAATATAAGTATATTTTATTTTCCTTAGTAATAAAAAGAAATATAGTAATATACTTAATATTTCGGCGATAGCGGCTATTATAATATAACCGCCTTTATAACCCTTATATATAAGAGTATTTAGAAATCGAGCGAGCTTAAAAACTAATATATACGTATCTTATATAACTTAGTTCCCGATTATTTCTTATTTTTATCTAGACTTATTCTCTTTAGGCGTATTTATAAGTATCTAAAAATTACTATATAAGGAGATAAAAGGGTTAGTAACCGTAGCGTAACTATAAGGGGCGTAAGTCCCTATATTATTAAAGTATTCGAATAGCAGAAGAAGAGATATTAAGATATAAGAGTATAAGCTATATAGTAATTCTATATATAGGAAAGGATAAGAAACTAGTTTTCTACGAAGATAATAATAATAAGAGGGAATTATAGGTGCTATTTTATTAGAGTAAAATATTATTATAGAGGGTATTTAAATAAGTAATTTCTTATAGGGAAATATTAGACGCGAGGCAAAGTTATAATTATAAATAAGAGAGTTTTTTTTTTTTACTATAAGTTATTACTAAGACCCGGCTTAAGATTTACAGACTCTTAAGTATCTAAAAGAGATTTTTAGAGGCCCTAGTAGTTCGTAGGTTCCTTAATATATAGAATAAGATAGAGCTATAATATATACTATATTATTAGATACTATACTAAGACTGCCTATATTATAAGTTTATTTTATAGGAACTCGTAGAAAGGTAATTTAGCGGCGGTAACGGACACGCTTAAGGAAAAATATACGTTAACTTTAGCTAGGGAACTATTAGGGGCTTATATAGGGTTCGATTAAGTAGTCCCTTAACCTTACTTCCTTTTTCTAAAAGCTCGGAAGGATTAGGATATAAAAGGTGATCGAGATAGGATAGGGGCTATTACTAGGTATATAGTATAGATTAGTTTGCCTTAAGAGAGGAAGGAATTAAGCACGCAATTAGCCCCTAACCTTATTTTTAGAGCTATTATAAAAATCGTATATCGTAAGTTAAGTCTTAGAGAGGACTAATAGTAAAAACTCTACTAAACGGAATTAGAACTTTATTTTAAACCTTACACTTTTATACTATAAATTACTAATTTAAATACTAGTTATAAGGTTTTCGGCACTTTATTAAATAGTTCGCGTCTTATCCTTTCTTTCTTCTTTTATCTTTATATAGAAAACCGACTCCCTGCCCCCCCCCCCCCCTTATATCGGTTAAATACTTTAGCTACCTAAGAAGTTACGCCCCTTAAGTATCTGCTACGCTCGCTTAGGGTATCCTTCTTCTACCGCTAAAGTAACGGAATTAAGAATCACTTATTTATTCCGCGAGCAGGTTAGAGATAGCAAATAAATTTTACGCGGCGTTAGTATATTTAAAAAGGAATATAGCTATAGCTAAAATAATATTTATCGACGCCTATAGCTTATAGGTTATAAGTATAAAAATAAGATTAAATTAATAATCTTAATTATATATTATATAGTCGATAATCTTAAATATAAAATTTAGAAACGTATATAAAAGTATTCTAAACGCTAGGGGAAAGGTCTCTTAAGGTATATATATAAGAAAATTAAGAGTAGTAGAAACTTATTAACGGAGAGAACGTATTTATAGCATAGGTCGATACTAAAGTTCGTAAAGTACTAAATAAAGAAAATAGAAATCCTAGCGGTAAATATAGTTAGTTACTAAGGAGCAAATAAGTCTAGTAACGTGAAAACGGAGAGCTATAGTACCGAGTTCTTCGGTAAGGTTATAAACTCGAAAATATAGTATTATATTAACCGATAGAGGTAGATTCTAGGGAAATATAGGAGGGTATACGGAATAAGAGGGATAAATAGACTTACTTCTTATAAGCGAAGGATAATTAGCTTCGTATCCGGACCTAATATAGGACTAGGTATATATAAAATAAAGAAGATACTAGAATACTAAGGGGTTATATTAAGAAAGGTTAATAGTAGACTTAGGAGGGTATAGCGATTGCTAAAAATATTAAGTTAGCTCTATTTTTATTTTAACTATTTTAGAATATAAAGGGAGGAAATAAGGAAAAGATAGGAAGGATTAGTATAAATATACCTTTTTATAAAAATCTCTTAAAAATATAATAGAAGGATATACGGAAACGCGATAGATACGAAACCTAAAGCTATAATAGATTATAGTTAAGTTAGGAGGGTTATCGCGGCGAAAATTAGGTAGAATATTTATTTTATAGTAAGAAGTTTAATAGTTTGTTCGCGGTATTAAATCGGTAGTTTAAGGTTTTATCGCTATTAGATTAATTTATTCCTATTATAAAAGAGTTAAGGGTATAGATAAAAAGGAAGAAAATAATAAGAGGTAAAAGTGTAAATATATAGTTAAATGTTAATATAGTGAGGGAGTTTTTTTTTTTCCTTAGCGGAAAAAAATAAAGAAAATATAATTATAGATATATATATTAAAATTATAAGAAATTAAGTTTATATAACTCTAAAAAGCCTAAATAAAGACGCTATTTAGGTAAATAGGTAATAAAAAACTGTAAAAAGTATAAAATAATACGATATAGAGGGATAATATTCTAGCCGGAATAATAGGGCATAAAAGATAGTTAAGATAGGATAGGGGCTATTACCTAGTTATAGCATAGATTAGTTTCCCTCGAAAAAGGAAGGAATTAATTAAGAATTAGCCCTTAATAATATCTTTATAGTAGTATAGCTATATTAAAAGTCGTATATCGTAAGTTAAGTCTTATAAAGGACTTATAGTAAAAACTATATTAAATAAAATTATAGATTTATTTTAGACCTTATACTTTTATATAGATTTTACTAAATAAAATACCTTCTTTAGGGTTAAAAGTATAAAATTAAAAAGGTTCCGCCTTTTTTTTTTCTCCTAATATCTCCTATTATTAGGTAGAAAAAAACGACTTCCTATCTTTTACTTAGAGGGAATTATTATTTAGCTTACCCCCTAATAAAGTTAGAGGTCCTGCTCTTATTAGTTATAGAGTATAGTAAGGTTAGGGTTAGTTATAAGTCGAAAAAAGCAGTCTACTTTAGCGGCGGTAATAGACACGCCTGAAGAAAAACGAGCGTATAACTTAGCTAGGGGATTTCTAAGAGCTCCTATAAGATTTAATTAAATAGTTCCTAAACCTTCTCTACTAACCCTATAACTTTATTTTAAACTCTATATTTATATACTATAAATTCCTAATTTAAATACTTATTCTTAAGCTCTTAGCACTTAATTAAATAGTTCTCGACTTCTTTTCTCTTTTTTCTCTTATTTTTATATAGAAAACTAACTCCTTATTATTCTCCCTATAGAGAATTACTATCTAGCTCTCCCCCCTATAGCTAGAGATCCCCCCTTATGTTAGTTAAAAACTTTAGTTACCTAAGAAGTTACGCCCCTTAGGTATCTGCTACGCTTGCTTAGGGTATCCTTCTTTCCCCGCCAAACTACCTTTACTTCTAATTATTTTATTAGCGAAGTCCGTAAGCGGTTTAAATATACGTTAAATCTATTTAATATTATAGTATTATATATTTAATAGCGTAAATTAATAGAAACCTTTAAGTAAACTATAGTTACGATATATAATTAGTATAATTTTAACTTAGGTAAACTTATTATATTTAAAAAGATAAAGATTATATTAAAGAGAATAATATAAATAATTAGATTAAAAATAAATATTTAAAATATATTTAGTACTTAATACTAATATATATACTCTATAACCGATAATCTAAATCCGGGATACTTAAAGATAAAAGACGTAAATACCTTAGGTATCTTAGGCATTATAGATAAACCGTAGGCTATATGCCGAGCTATTTTATTATAAAGTCTAGATTTTCCTTTAAGCTATTTAGTCTATACCTTAGTAAGAAGCTATAGGATAGAATACGGATCCTTACTATTAAGATAATAATATAGATAATAGTAGATTTACTCCCTAGCGTAGGTTTATATAAGCCTAGCGTTAGTTTTTAAGGCTAACTCGTAGACGCGAAGATAAAATAAAATATTAGGTAATTTATAATAGTTATCGTCGACTATAACGCTACCTCTTTTAAAGGTAAAAGATAGGTTACGGCTAGCTGGAGAAAGGTAATAGGTTTTATAGTTATCTATATTATAAGAAGTAGTGTAAATAGCCTAGAGGAAGTAGGAAAGAATAGAGGGTTACTTTTCTAATAAGTTAAGAGTAATTATAAGGTTAGTTAACGTATTCTTATAAAATATAGTATTAGTTTTCTAAATAATATATATATATATATATATAGGAAGATATAATAGGAAAGGAATTATAAGAATAATAGTATTATATTAATAGTACCTTATTATAGGCAGCGCGGAAAAAGGCTAGCCTATCATATAAAATAACGCGATAAACTCTAAATATTCGATTACGATAAATAATAGCGAGATCGGAATATTTAGATTAGAGGGGGATATATTAGTTCCTTAGTAAACGTTTATAACGATCGTTATTCTATTTATTCGGAATTAAGGGGAATAGAAACCTCGACGATAGTATAGGCTATATAGTAGGCATTTTTTTTTATTTATTTTTAGTTATAAGAAAATTAAAATAGGAGAGTAATAAAACGAGAAACTAAGATAAGTAGATAATAATATAAAATAGAAGGGAAGAAGGATATAAATATACTATATAATAATATATTAATATATTTATAATATATATATAATATATTAGAGGGAAGTGTTAATAAAAGGTAAAAAAATACGGGTAGATTTTAATATATTTTAATAACCTAATAAAATAATATTATCATAAGTTATAGAGTTTTATAAGGAGTATATAGTATTATTAACACGAGAGGGAATTAATATAGAGCAGGTACCGCTAGGTCGTTTATTATTATAGCTTAGAAATACGTTAAGTAAACGATAGTATTAGTATTTAGCACTATAAATAAAGACTCTAAGCTAATAAGAAAGAAAGAAAAGGAGAAAAACTCTCGTAGGCGAAGTCCTAGTAAAATATATAAAGAAACGTGCTAGTAGAGATAGGAGAGGCCCCGAGAGGGCATAGTGAAAACTAAAATCTTAGTAGAGAAGCGGTTACCTTCCTTAGCGGTTACTATTAAGGTTCTTTATAATAGGATTCCTAGATATTACGCGATAGAGATATCTTAAATTAACGTAATAAGATATTACGTAATTATAGTTTACGTAATTATATAGCGCTAGTTATTATGTATACGCGAGTATTAGCGCTATCCCTTATCCCCCTTTTAATAACGCGTAGATAATATCGAATAGCGAGTAATAAGCTTTTATAGTATATAATAATTTAGCCCTATTTAACCGAGCGATATTAACTAATAAAATTAGTTAGATAGACTAGAACGGCTAATTTAAACCGTTAACGTATATAACGAGTATGATAATATAGCTAGTAGTGCTACTTTCTTAATACCGTCTTGCCCGCGCGGGCTATATACTTTAGAGTTTAGAGTATAAGTTACTAGGGCTAAAATAATACGTATATTTATAAATATCGGACGTAGATATATTAATAACTACCGTAATAATATCTAAATAATAGTTATAACTTAAAAGTAAACTAGTAATAATTAACTATTTTTCTTTATATAAGTTTATTATAAGATATAATATATATAATATATAATAAATAACTATAAAGATTATTATATAAAAGAAACTATAAAGAAAGTTACCTTCTCTTAAATTTAAGTATATACTTTAGAAGCGAGAGTATTAATTTAGGATACTTAAGTATAAATAACTTATATAAGTTAGGTATTTTTTTCTTCCTAGATAATATAAAAGTAATAGCCTTAGATATTTTATTACGAAGTCGAGACTCTCCTCGTAACTATTTAGTCTATACTTAAGTAAGAAGCTATAAAATAATATAAGAATTTATACCGTAAAAGTGCTCTATTATCTATTAGTAGGTATACTTAATAGCTAAGAGCTAGATATAAGAGGACCTAGTCTTAAGAGCTAGCTCGTAAACGCGAAGATAGAGGAATATATCGTGCAGCTCGGTATCGCTAGCGTAAGGAATAACGTTATCTCCTTCGAAATCGAATAATAGGTTATAATTAGCTAGCGAAAGGTAGTAGGTTTCGTAGTCTTCTTTACTATATTAATCTATATAAGTAGCTTATAGGAGGTATTAGAGAATTAAGGGTTACTCTTCTAATAGGTTAATAGTATTATCCGGGTAACGTAGCGGATCCTTATAATATATAAAATTAGTTATTATATTATATATATATCGAAAGTTTAGAAGAAGAGGGATATAAAAATATTAATAAGAAAAAATACCTTATTATAAAGATTGCGAGGAAATATTAGGTTATTAAATAATATAACGCGATAAACTTAGAAGATACGCTCGCGATAGAGAATAGTAAGATTAGAATATTCGGGGTTAAAAAATATATATCGGTGCTTTATTTTTCGTAATACGTCCTAGGTATCTTTATCCGATAAAGATAGGGAGGAGTATCGAGGTAACAGTCTAAGGGATATTTTTTTTTTCTTTACCCTTTAGTATTAGAAATATAAGAGGAGAGATATAGTGCTAGAAGGAAATATAGGAAAAGTAAAATAGGTAAAAGAAAGGAATAAAGAGGTACTATATAAATATAATTTAATATAAGTAATATAAAAATAAAATAAATAAAAGGGGTTTAAAAAAATATAAATTATATATATTACTTAGATACTATTATAAGAAAATAGAATTCTAAAAGTAATATTTAAAGTTCGGTAAGGGAGAGATATTACTATGCTAGGAATCTAATAAATAAATCTATAATATTAAACTTATAATTACTTTTTTTTTATATATTTTCTAATAAGTAATAAGTAAGGCACGATATAGTAGGTTTACGATAGATATTTAAGGGTAATAGAGGTGCGAGAAAAAAATATAAGCGCTAGAGTAAAAAAAATACGGTTAGGGGCTAAGAAGGGTTTTAATTAGATAGTTCTCGAATACTTCCCGTCCCGAAAAAGCTTCCGAGGAATAGAGTTAAGAGGGGCGATTAAGATAAGATAGCGGTTATTACGAAATCTAGCAAGTAATTAGCTCTTAAGCTTATCTTCGCAGCTATCTAAAAAGCTATATATTTAATATCGCAAAAGAATATTAGAATAAGTATTATAGAGGATATATAAAAAACCTTCGTATAGTTTAATTAAATAACTATAAAGCCCGTCTCTTCTATTAAGAGCTTTAGGGGATAAGGACATAAGGGGCGCTTAAGATAGGAGAAGGCTATTATAAAGTATATAGCGCAGATTAGTTTCCCTTAAAAATAAAGGAATTATATAAAATTAGCCCTTAACGTTACGTTTATACTTACCTTAAAAGTTATATATTATAAATCGAGTCCTAGAGACTAGAGAGTACTTATAGTAAAAAGTACACTTAACGAAATTATAGCTTTATTTTAAATCTTATACCTTAAAATAATAAATTACTAGCTTAAATATATATTTCGAAACCCTAGTTTACCGATTAAGTGGTTTTTATGTTTCTTTTTATAGTTTACGTTTCTTTTTATAGTTTACTTTATCTTTTTATAAGAAAATAACTTCCTATTACTTTCCTTATAGAGAAATACTATATAGCTTATACCCGTATAGCTAAAAATAACTTATAGTATTTAAAAACTATAGTTACCTACGAAGTTAGACGTAATAGGTATCTAGTAAGTATGCCTAGGGTAATACTAACCCTCCCTCGTTATTTAATAAACACCGAGAGGGAATAAAATTAGTTTTTCTCTTCTTAACTATAGTAGATAGTAATAGAGCGGATATAGAGAAGAGATTAGTAGAATAAAAAAATAAACTAGAAAATATAATACCCCTATAGAAATTTCGTTAAAATACGGAAACCTTCGGATATAAAGAAATCCTGCTAGTACGTTAGGTTAGCACCTCTAAATAGTAGTATATAATCTAATAATATTAGGTATAAATTATAATCCGAGGAATTAGTAGACTATTATTTATTAAAAAGGAAATAGATAATAGGGATATATTTGCGAGCGGATAAAGTATAATAAGAGGGAAGAGTAAGAATCTGCGGAATCTTAAATATATATAGAAGATAGAAGTATAATATATAAGTAATTAGGAGGATAATAATAGAAATAAAATATACGTATAAAATAGCGTTAAGATTATAAAAAGCTATAGGATATTAAGGTATAATAAATATAAATGCTAGGTATTAGGGTTAAAGGGGAAAAAACTAATTATATATAATTTATAAATAAATAAAAAGAAAAGAAAGACGGTAAATTATAAAGATAATAAGTTATATAAGATAGGATATAGAAACGTTATTATAGAATAGATTAACTATTATACGTAAAGTACCTTAATAAAGATATAAAGGGTAATTTAATAAGGATAGGAACGGTTACGTAAAAGATAAGAATACGGAGCCGAGAGTATAGAGAGAAGCGTAAAAATTACTAAAATAAATATTTTATAAGGAATATTTATATATACTTTGTAAGAGCGAGTCTTAAAAATACTATAAAGAAATAAGTTAAATAGCAGATAGCTTACGTAATTATCTATATTTTATATACGCTAATAGCGACTAACCTTATATATTAAAGGGACTTACGACTATCGTTAGCCGCTAAATTATAAAAGTAAAAGGATATATATATATAAGTTTAAATATATATATAAAGGAATATTCCTAGGACGAATAGCCTAATAGTATATATATTAACCGCGTCCTATCTATATATATACCTAGTTATAGGATATAAACCTAAAAAATTAGTTAAATTATTTAAATTAACTAGTAATATATAAATAGCCTATACGATATAAAAGACCCGTAGAACCCGTGTAACGGTATAATAGTATTAAGGCCACTTCCTAGAAAACGGATCCGTGAAGTCCGTAAAATAGCTAATTAGAGGAAATAAACAACCGTAGAATACCTATAAACCGGTACGGCTAATAAGATAATAATAAAACTACTTTATTAAAGACAAATCTGAAAAAAATCATAACATAGCTTATTATACGGGACGACCTATATATATATATATATAATAATATAACACTATAAGACCTATATATATATAATATAAGATAGTAAAGAACCTAGCCCGTTAAAGATAAACTCGTAAAGTTTAGAAAATAGCTCGCAGTTATAACTTACTAGAGATAAACGACCCGTATAACACCGACAGGCCGGTATAACCGATAGGGGAGTAATAAATCTACTTGCCCGAAGAAAGTCCTATTAAATTTAGGAGATAGCTTATTAGACGGGATAACCTATAAATATAAGTATATAGGGTTAGATACCGAGAGACCTATATAATAAGTAGATAGTAACGAACTTAACTCGTTAAAGATAGATCCGTTAAGTAATAAAATAGCTTATAGTTATAAGTTATTTAATATAAACAACCTGTACGATTCCTAGGAACTGTTAAGGCTAATAGGATAGCGATAAATCTATATACGTGCCTAAAGAAAGTTCTATCGAATTTAACCTTAGCTTATTTATAAGACGACCTATAAATATAAGTATATATAGATAACTATAAACCTATACTATATATATATATATATACGATAGTACGATAAGAGGACGGTAACGAACTAACTTTATTAAAGATAGATCCGTTAAATTATAAAATAGCTTATAGTTATAATTAATTAGATATAAACGACCTGTAAATACGATACTAAGAGACCGGTAAGGCCGAAAAGATAGTAACGAATCGACTTCCTTAGAGATAGCTCTATTAAATTTACGAAATAGCTTATTAGACGGGACGACCTATATATATATATATATAAGTATAGATACCGAGAGATATATATATATAATAGGTAGGAGAGTAACGAACTAACTATATTAAAAATATATCTGTAAAATTATAAAATAGAATAGTTATAAGTTATAAGATATAAAGGCCGATATTATTCTTACTAACCGGTAGTGTAAGTAAGATAGTAACTAACTTACTTACTTAATAGCAGATTAGTTCTAGATAAAATAATTTATTTTATATAAGCGACCGGCACGATACGTATAGACCCGTATAATATATATATATAAAAGTTACCGGCGACTTGCCTAAGGCTATTTTAACTATTACGTGAAGAATTATTATATAAAGTTAAGCGGGTATTTATTAATGCCGCGAAAGTATTTCGGGATTAATAAAGAGAACTTAAATAAATAGAAATAAATTATATATATAAAAGTAATATATATATTTTAATAGATATATAGTTAGACGTAGAGGAAGATTAGTATAGGGATTAAAAAGGGAAGGATAGGCACGATACGCGTAGGCAATATATAAGTAGCGTAATATACTAAGTTTATATATATAATATTAATTTATCGATAAGGGAATAACTTTAAAGTGAAATAATAAAAGTAAGATATATTAAATAACGCAGATTTATTCTTAAAAAGCCTAAATATATTTATATAGAATAGTTAACCTAAGCGGGAAAAATAAAATAATAGATAAAGTAGTAACGGTAGAATATAATACGAATTGGGGTTAGGAATTAGAAGTGATAATAAATTATTTTATTTATAGTAGAGTTTCGTATTAGATTATATATAAAATTAGAGGAACGAGGTAAGTAATATAATATATAGGTAGTAACCTGATTTCTAGTAAGATAAGATATAGTTAAGAGAGAGGACCCTTTAAATTTATAAAACTATATATAGGGGTATATCTTATATAAGTTCTATATCTCTATTAAATAGTTTTAGTAACGAAGTAATAAATAAAAGAATATATTAGCGTATATCTTATAGAGCGAAGATAATAAGTAAGTTATCGTATATTATAGGAGTAATACTAATATTTTATAAGTAATAGCGTATATAACTAACATTATATATATAATTAGATCGAGGACGTTATAACTAAAAACGTATATTAGATATATTAAGTATTAGGGTATAGGGGAAAGAAAGGTTCGTAAACTAGAAGGATAAGGATAAATTTACGAGTAGTTACTAGCTGCTAATATTTAGGATAAGGATAATAACGTAAGATAAAAAGCGTATAGAAGATAACGAGGGCGGAAGTTTAAATAGTTAACGTAAAGACTTACGATAAGTTATAGGAACCGGTATCGGTATTCCTACTATATAAGCTAAAAGATTTAAAAAACTACTATAGCTTATAATACTAATAACGGTATATAGTATAATATTTAATATTATCGGTAAAGAAAGCTATATAAGGATATAAGAGTATTATATTAATAATATTAGTTACGAATACTTTATATTAAGGGACTAGCTAGACTTTATCTTATACTTAAAGAAAGATATAAGGAAGTTAACTAATATTAAAGGTTTTAATAATTAGGGGATAGAAGGTTAGGCGGAATTTACGGTTTATATCCTAGGTATAAAGGATAAAACGCCGTATATTAGAATAGTTAGGACTAGGGCATAGATCGTAGATAATCTTACGAAAGGCCTTATATTAGGATAAGAATAGCTCCTACTAAATAAGGTATATATATTTAGTTCGATAAAAATAGTTTAGATATATTTATATATAAGCCTATATATACTAGTAAAGGTTTATCGAAAATAATTATAAATTTTAAGCTAAAGTATATATCTCGGATAATACTTACTATATAGATTTATAACTATATCCTTAATTTATTAATTCTAAATATCGTAAAATACTAGGAAAAGATATAATAATACCGGACGTAAGAGGGTAAGGGAGGTAAGGTCTATTTAGCATTATTATAATAGATAACGCTAATAGCTAGAATAAAGGTAACTAAAGCGGGATAATATATCTTTAATAATAGAGGTAAGAAGACTAGTATAAACGTATCTGCTTCCTTAAGTAAAGGATAATATAGCGTTATTAATAGCTATAATAATAGCGGAGGAGATAGCTTATTATATAATATAATTTTTACGTCGCTTCGCTAGGGTAGACGGAGGTTACGAGAGAGAATCGGTACTTATTAAGTCGATCACGTTTACTAAAAACGGCGACTCGCTCTAAGGAGTAAGGTCGATTAAGTTAGTAAGTAGTACGGAGAGGGGAGAAGGTAGACGACTAGTAGGTATATTAAGAGGTATTATAATAAGATAAGGGTAGTGCAGTTAGAAATAAGTAATAACGTAAGCAATTTAGGTTATAGCGGGTAGAAATAGATAGCTGCCGCTAGGGTATATATATTAAGGTAGAAAGGTAAAAGGGTAAAAAGATAGAGGGGTAGCTTATATATAGTTTTTTTTTATTTACGTAAGTATAAGTTATAGCGTATATTAATAAGATTATAAAAATATAATACGCTAAATATATAAAGTTATACGACATTATACGATAAAGTATAAAAATACTAAAAAATTTAAATAAGGTTTTATATTATTAATATAAGGAGGGAGGTTTACTATATATGCTAAAAATAAACTAGTAATAAGCAGGTATCCTTAGTTAAGGAAGTAGGAAAGAACTATATAAGGTTCTATAATATATATATATATATAAGGGATTATTCTAAAGTTTCGGGCCTTAATTAAATTACTTTTCCTAAAACGCTCTCTCTACTTTTTATCGTTATATTAGAAATTAAATCTTTGTCTCTTTTCCTATAGAAAATTACTATATGCCTTAACTAGCTAAGGTTAGAGATCTTAACCTTATACTAGTTAAAGAGTAAGATTATGTATAATAATACGCCGAGGTAGGTATCGGCTAGGCTAGCGTAGGGTATCGTTAAAGGTAAAGAATATAGAAAGTTAATTAACTATCTTATAATTTCTTTAACTTATCTAAGGAGTATTACTTAAATAGCTACGGGAATTAAGCTAAAGAACGTTCCGATACTATAATATGAAATTTATATAATAACGGAAAACTAAATAGAATAGTCACGTATTTATTAAGAGATTTCGCTTCCTTAACGCTAGTTTACTATCGTTATTTTTAATATCCTCTACTATAGCGAGGCTATAACGCTAGTTCCTATCTTATATTATTAACCTGCTATGATACTAAGTATAAGTATATAATCGGTAATTATATTAAAACCGATCTAATATATATTTAGGATAAATTCTAAAACTAAATAAAGCTATAATATTAGCTTATTACGTCTAAAGCTAAGACGGATAATAGAAGCTTACCCGTCCCTTACCTGCGAGAATAGCTAGTTATCGTTCTCCGCCTCTCCTCTCGATATTATATATATTAGAATAATATCGCTAAATATTCTTAGGGTATTAAAGCGGAGAGCACGATTCGTATAAGTTTAGTATTAATTTTCTTCTAAATATTAGCTACTAACTATTTAAGCCGCTTTTTACTTACTTAATAGCACTATATTAGTATATTATAAATAGAGAACTCTATTCGGGTATCTTCGAGGTTAGCTAGGATTATATAACGTAGAGTTCTCTTTAATCTCCGTTTTCTTAGCTAATCTTAGTTATTTTCGAGCCTTTAACTATCGAGTATACTTAGTTATAAGGAAAGTCTTACGTAAGTAAGAGGATTCTCCTAACTAAAAACTATATCTCGGTTATATTACTAGATATATTTCCTCTACTTAATTTCTTATTTAAGTTCTATCTTTTTAATAAAATGCGTTCTTATTAATATTTATATTATTTTTATTAAAATAATATTCTATTATAACGATAGGAGCTAATAACTATCCTTTACTAAAGTAGAAAATTAGCTCTCGACGATTAAACTCCTCGACTAAAACCTATATACTAAGCTTAATATAGATATTACTATAATACTATAAGACGCTTACTATTAACCTAGCACCTAGGAATAACCTTAAACTACTAAGTTACGATAGTTCGCTACTATAGCTTTATAAGCTATTAGCGAGGTATTAGAGGAGGAACTTAAAGAATAACTAAAGTATTAGTTATTACTAGCTAATAATAATCTCTTACTAGCGATAACTAATACTTTACTAGAGGCTCCTAGATCTAAACTAAGGACTACTAAACTTAATAACTAGTTAGTATAGAGATACTTAACTTTACTAATAGTTAACTTAAGTATAAAAGAAGAAACTCTTTTCGCTATATCTATATCCTCCGAGTACTTTTACGGTTTTTAAGGAACTTCTTTAATAGCCGTATAAAAGCTCTATCCTATAACCTCGAGCGTTCGCGAACTAAGTATATAAATATTTAGATAAAATTTTTCTAGTATTAAGCGATATAGGACGAGTTAGAGAAACTTAGGTCTTACGATACCTATTAACTATCGACGAATAACTAGATATTAAGCTACTAAAAATAGGTATTTATCTATAAGTTCGACGAGAATAGCTTTAATATAAAGTATAAAGCTTATATAATTATTTAAAGCGATCTTTAAGAAGAGTCTAGCTTACCTCTCTATACCTTAACCTTACTAACGAAGTCTTATAGACTGCTAATAGGTCTCGTAATATCTTATAACCTTAAAGTATATTAGTTTAACCTTATTAACGCCTTCCTAAACTCCACGCTACGATAAGACGAATAAGTATTTTATTAATTACCTAATAGTTTTAAGTAACCTAGTAAAGTTATGCTCCCCTTTTTAATACGAGACTCTTTCGGCTTACCTTCTTTATAAGAGTTTTATTTCTCCTAAAAAGATAATTATATTTAGACTAAGGATTCCCTAATTCTTTTCCTTTATATTAATAATCTTAGCTTAATATATCTACCTTAAGATAAGGGGGTAAAGTCTTCCTTAATAAACTTAAGAAAGATTTTATAGTTTTAGATTTAGGAGGTTTATTATAGTTCCTTAGATTAATATATAACGGGATAGGACGATACGATAAATTTTTCTCCTATAATAAGCGTATACTAAGAAACTTAGTATAAAGTTTAAGATATAAATATAGAAGAAATTCTCTAAGGCGTTTTCGCTTAAGAAACTCTTTCTATAAAAGGGATAAATAACTCCCTAATAAGTAATACTATACTAACTACTTATCGACTTTATTAGTTACGTAGTAATTATTATTCGGTAAGATCTTATAGAATCTATTAGATATATATATTTAAGCCGGATTTTAGAATATACTTTTCCTTTACTAAACCTAAAACCTATACCTTACGTTTTACGGAAATAAGTTAAAATCCGCATTATTATACGCGGAATACTTTAGTAGTGCTTAATTCGCAGAGATACCTAAAAGGAGGAGTACTTTCGGATATATTATATATCTCTTTAGTGCCGTATTTTAATATAATTAGGAAACTAAAAAACGATTACGATAAGCACTACTAAAGTAGAACTACTTACCCTTACTTCTATAGCGAAAAAACTAATCGCCCTTTATCGCCTCGGCGATAAACTTCGTATTATTCCCTCGAACCCTCCGAAGTTTTTTTTATAATAATATATAAATAAGACGCTTACTAATAGAAGATATATTAAAGCTATTAACTAAGCTGCGATATATTAATATTTTTTTTTTTTAGTATTAGCTATAACGGGAGATTTAAGATATATATATTAAGATTACTTAGATTTAAACTTTAGCTAAGGTTAGAGATAGGTTTATAAAACCTATTTAAGGATAATTACTTAAGGAATTATAAAATAAACTTAAGCTTTAAGGTAAGGCTAATTAGCTTACTACGAGTTATATATATCTTACTTTACTTTATATATCTTATTTTAACTTATATTCTAATATTATTATTTGCGTAGGCGTTATTCTTCTAGATTTACTAGATATAGACGATTTTATATTATCTTAAAAGTCTAATTACGACTCTGTTAATAACGCTCCCTCTCGGCGTCTACTTAACGCTGCTAGGTAAGAGTAAGTTTATAGGGATAGGGTATTCCCGTAAGCTAAGTAATAGTATAGTAAAGATACGGAGGCGATAGGAGGCCGCTATACTTATCTTTAACCTTAGGGCTATCCTCTAGCTCGATAACCTCCCTTTCTTCCGCGGGGTTATCGTTATCCGGAATAGTAATAGCTAACTAAGTAAATAAACTAGCCGTTTTAGTAGCGCGCTAGAATATATAATAACGGGCTTAGCTAGCTTAGATATATAACCCGTAGGCCTTATATTAAAACCCTTTAAGAGAAACGTAATAATTAAAAAGGTAAGCTAGAGTTTATTAACGCGGGTATTACTTATAGGGTATAGCGTTAGGGGAACCGCGACTCTATACTAGGAGCGCACGGAAATATCCGTTATTACGTATAATTCGACTTCTAACTATCCGTAACGGAGTTATAATAAGGGCTCGGAGGGTAACGTTACGTGTAGGCGTAGCGAGTGCTCGTATCTTAGCGTTTTAAAAAGAAGCTTTATATTATTTTTTTTTTTCTTCTAAGAGTCCTAAATATAGAGGATCTATAAGGAGAGACTTATATTAATATATAGCATATTTAATATATTATTTATTTAGGGATCGGCTATTACGATACTAAGTAGGCGGTATTTTCTATTAATACCCCTTTATATAAGAACGGGAAACTCTATCTTTAAAAGTAATATAAAGAAGAAGAAAGAAGCTACCGAAGGAAGGAGAAGAAGAGGATAAGCGAAGAAGAAAAGTAGAAGAGGATAAGGAAAGAAGAAAAGAAAAAGAGAAAGGGAGAAGGGAAGAGGGCTATTTATACCCTCTTAGGATATCTTATCGAGCCTAATTAATTTATAGGTGCAAAAGAGTAGTAAACGAACGGATATCTCCCTTAGGGAATAAGAAGAGTAGTAAACGGGTTTATCCCTTAGGAGATAAGAAGAGTAGTAAATAGGTCTATCCCTTAGGGACGGGAAGGACGATTAACGAGTTTATCGCCTAAGGGATAAGAAGAGCAGTTAAAAAGATACGTACGTAGAGTCTTTCACGTTTTTTTTTTTTCGTTTTAGGGTTTCGATAATCTCTTCTTACGATCTTTAAAGATAAGGTTCCGGCTTATTAGATATTTCTAAATAAGCTTATAAGCCTAAGTAAGTATATT